>PVKE010021291.1:0-26662 GCA_004027555.1 Craseonycteris thonglongyai | reverse complement strand
AACCCCTCTCTGCTGCCCACTGTTGGCTGCAGGGCTCCTTTACAGAAGTATTACGCTGAGCCTCAGTGTAGACCTGATGCCCAAGTGCTACGACCTTAGTTTTCAGATCTACTGGGCCTTTTGTTCTCCATGACAGTTGATCCCCAGAAGAGCTGAATTAAGGCTGATTCCAGTGTCTGCTGTCTCAGACATAGCAAAAACGCTCACTCTTTTCTTCCTGCTTCTAAGTGCCATCTTCCTCTGACTGAGTGCCAAATTTACGTAAAGGCTGTATAGCCTTCTCTTGCCACTGATGTTGTTCAGAGGCACCCTAAAAAAAAAAAAAAGAATCTCCTTAATTCTGAACCTCAGGGAGAAGGAGTGAAGGGAAATGAGTTGTTTCCCTCCCAGACACTCTCTGGGCTCCTCTCATGCAGGCCTGCCCACAGACACTTAAAAGTTCCTCGTGCTGACAGAAGGTTGGATGACTAAAACAGAAGCTCTCCCTGCCACTTTTTGTCACTCAAATAGGTGCAAAGGCTGTATTGTATTCAGGGTGATCTTACAACTCTACAGAGGAGGGTCAGCAATCACTTTCTCTGATTGAAAATAGAAATTAAATTCTGGTGAGGCTTTCTGGTTCAATAAATATATATTTAAAAAAACTCTATAGACTTTAAAGGGTTATTTAAATAGGAATGATAGAACGTTTATCAGCAATTTATTTCCTTTGATCAGGGAAGGAAAGGTGGATGTCACAAAAATTTGCCGCTCTGACCATTTGAAAGAGAATTTAGAGTAGTCTCTGATTCTCAATGAGTTTATTCTCTAACTGGAAAGATGAGGCTAATTGTTATGAAAGTATCCAAGAAACATATAAGACAATATTTTTGATTTTCAGAAGAGAGAGACCAATAGAAATTCAGAGAAGTAAAAAATCAACTGAAGTTGCAAATAGGAATGGTCAGAAAAAGCTTCCAAAAAAAGGCTACGGACTGGGATTGGGGTTTTATTCAGTAGGATTTGTATAAACAGAAAGTATTTTTTAAATCCATGTAAGTGAGGTGAGATATGAAAGTTAAAAGTAAACCCGATGTCTGTGAGGTGAATGAGAACTGTCTTGTCTGATGTAAGAGATGTGTTGAAGGGCACAGGAAATGAGGTTTGATCAATGTGGAGAAGGTTCTCTAACACCTTAAAAATTAGCAAAGCATTTGGAGCTGATTCAGAAGATCCTGGTAAGATAATATTATACTTCAGGCTTCTGAACAGAGGAGTATTCAAGGAAAACATTGTCTTGAGACAGATGTAATTGTATGATATGCAGAAGGATCAGAGGGAAAAAGACCAGAGACGTCACTACCAGCTAGGACATGATTACACTTTCTCAGGTATAAAGGTTGGAACAGCATTAGTGACAGAAAAAAAAAGGAAGGAAAGGGAAGGGAAGGCAAGGAAAAGAAAGGAAAGGAAAAGGGAGATAAGGAAAGAAAAAGAAAGGAAAGGAAAAGAAAGGAAGGTGGGGAGGGAGGAAAAGAGAGAGAGAGAGAGAGAGAGAGAGAGAGAGAGAGAGAGAGAGAATGAACCAGGAACAGATGTACTGTGGAGAAAAAAGCAATAGTTTTTGTCTCCCCCCTCCCACCCCACCCTCATTGGGTTAATATTGAGGAGAGAGGCAAGAAGGAGTTACAGATTACTTTCTAAAAAAGAAGGCATGGAAGAAATACAGAAAGAAGCCACCAGTTGAACAGCAGGAAGTTAAAGGACTCAGTTTGGCTGTGATATAATTGAAATTGCTAAGAGGCATAACAGGCATTGTCAGTATGAGACGAGGCGGCTGTAGAATCAGGGCTGGAGGTAACGAATGTGTACCAGCTACAACGGTGAGTGAGAACAAAAAAGAAAGGAATGTTCTGACAGTGTTTTATGCTGGAGGGAGAAGACATGGGGGTCAGAGTGAAAAGACTTAGGGACAAGAAGAAAACTTTCATATTACCTCTACTGCTCAGACTCTAATGCTGAACTCTTCACTAGAAAGTATACTTCACCTTGGAGACTTCTGGTGCTGTAAAAGCATTACTAGGTAGATCCACTGGCATCACCAAGACTCCAGGGCTTAAGCTAGGTGTCTACATCAGCTGAAATGTCAGGTTGGGGGAAATTCTCTCCCTGGATGCTTACAATCTTCTACAAGGGCCAAACCATGATTTTCTCTTCTAGTTTTTAGGCTTGTTTCATCAGTCATTATTTGTTAAATATCATTATTGTTGGAAATGGAGGCAGAGAGGAGAGTTTTTTATTGTGGTTTCTCCAGTTATTCTGTTTCTGTTCTGATTCTGCCACCAGAATGCTAAGTCATGTGGTCATAAAAATAATCCAAGCTGACTGTTTTATGTTCTGGGCCCACACACTTCCTTTTCTCTCAATGGCCATATGCAATGTCAGTGAGGAGCCGCAATCTGTCACTGTTTTTTGGGGTTTTTTTTTTTTGTAAATTCTTTTCTTGTCTTTGGCTTATACTCACTTCCCATACAGAAAGATACTTGTCTTCAGGATTTCTGCAAAGTAATCTCCCATTAAAACCAAAGAAAATAGCAAATACTTAACCCCATGTAAATATTGTTTAATTCCTTCAAAAATATACATGTTGGAAGGTTAATGGCTAAAGTCATGGTAGAAAGAAGAGGGTTAGTTTACCCAAACTTATATGTGAATGTGCTAACACTGAGTTAGAGTGAGAAGCATGACCAAACTATGAGAGTTTATACTCTTATTTAGAAACCAGAATTGACACCTTTTTAGAGATAAACATTGATACTATAAAATTGGTACCTAAAACAAGCATGCTCATTGGGTACCCCAGCTAAGTATTCCAGAGAGAAGAGAAAGAGTGAGGGTGAGAGCAAGAGAGAAGAGAGAAAAGAGAGAAGAGAGGGAGAAGAGGAAAGGAGAAAGGGAATATGAATAAAAACATTCCAGACCTAGATTCCAATCTCCACTCTGGCACTTACTAGTTTACAGTCTTGGGAAAGTTATTGCGTATCTGAGTCTCAATTTCCTTACATGTGAAAATGGAATAATGGTATCTTCTCCATGAATTATTATAAAGAATATAAGAGATCATTTTCTTAAGTTCATAATTAGTGGCCAATAAGCAATTAGGCATTCATTTGATACTAAACTAGATGAGAAGACAGTTTGAGATGAAAATATAAAAGAAAAGGGGTGGGGGGTGGAAGTGTAATTAGTGTGATCAGGGAGGGATGGGGAAGCCAGCACAAGTTCTTTTTGCTTCAGATATTTTTCCAGGACCAGCCATGTTTCTCTCCTCTCAACACTTAGGATATTCACAATTGAGTCATAATTGCTCAAAAACGAAAATGTAAAAGTCCAATTGTTTCTCAGGGAAAGAACAAGTGTAAAAATGTCTGCAATTATTACAGTAACACTCTGAGTGATAAAAACCAGTTTCCACAGAGACATGACAGATTTTTCACAGAAACAACCAAAGCTCACAGTTTTTCTTTCATACAAGTCATAAATGTGTGACTTTTATTACTCTGGGTAAAGAGGATTCTTGCCTAATGGGACTATGAGCTAAACACTCTTTCCCAACATGGAATTATTAATTCAGGGCCCAGGGAACTCTGAGCTAGAATAGTGGGGAAATGCAGCATCTACCCATGTCCCCTACAACGCCTTGTTCTCACTATCTGTGGCAGAATCAGTTTGGAATAAGAATGACCTGGCCCAGCCCTCTCATTCTGTCAATAAAGGAATTAAGTTTTCAGTCCCACCTTAGGTTAGTGACTAGCTCAGAACCCACAGCCAAGAGGTGAGCATAGGACTTTTCCATGAGGTCAAAAATGACCACTCTATCCCCTAATCCTAACATATTTAGGACTTCAGTAAATATTTATAGAATAATTAGTTCATTTTCTATTCCATGTGGCTACTGTACCTCTACTTTCTTACAGATAAAACCTTGCCTCTAACCCATCCCACCTTCTAGTATCTTCCCATCCTTCCTTCTTCCCTCTGTGCTTTACCCCTTGAAAAGAAACAATTCAGTTACTGTAGATGTGCCATATTCTTTCATTTCCTTATGACACTGCCTGCGTTCTGCCCACTCTCTGAGCTGGCCTCTCTTTTCCCTCCACCTCTATGCACCTAACTAGGAGGGCCTATTAGACTTTATCTGGCATTTATCCAGCCTTGAAGCCTTTCATAGTCTCCCCAAGCCCCTCGAGGCTTCCTTTGTGTCCTCATAGCATCCCTCAGTTATTCAGAAGCTGTTACACTCTGTGGCTGCCTTCTGTTTAGGCACCTGAAGCCCTCTCCAGACTGTAAGTCCCATGAAGACAGGAACCTAGCCTTATCTGCCATTGACGCTCTACTGTCATTGGAACCTGAGATAAAGTAAGGGCTCCATAAACATCTGACAAAAGACTGCATGGGCATGCTACTGATTAATTTCATGCAACGGTCTACAACTCCAGTGGCCTGTATCATTCAAAACAAAAGTAGAAATATTACTATTTGGTATTTCCTATCATCTGAGTTTGATTTATAAAAATGGAGGAATTTGGAAGTAAGATTCATACCTTCCCCTTCCCATTAGCCTCAAGCTAGATATGAGTCCCTACCTAAATAAGTCAAGTCCTTTGAGCACACTTTTGACATCAAGTGAAAAGCAAATGGGAAGGTTATTGCCACTATGCTCAAAATCCCTTGGAAAACTAAAGGAAGGGATGGTTCTGGGATCCTGTTTTTCCCAAGTGGCCGAACAAATTACATCTGAACTGGTAACTCCACTGAGATGTCTTTTCTGGTATGGTGTCTGTGATGACTTTGTAACTCCTGGAGACCTGGATTTTTCACGTGCCACCACCTGCACCACTAATATCCTTACCAATTTTGCTTTGGGACACTTTTCAGTAATTATTTGTTCTAGTTTGCTAGGGCTAACATGACAAAGCATCATGACCTAGGTGGCTTAAACAACAGACATTTGTTCTTATATTCCAAAATCCAAGATGTCAGCAGGACTGATTCCTTCTGAGGGCTGTGAGGGAAGGGTCTGTTCCAGGCCTCTCTTCTTGGTTTATAAATTGCTCTTTTTCCCCTGTTCACATGGCATTCTCCCTCTACTTCTATCTACATCCAATTTACCCCTTTTATAAGGATACCAGTCATATTGTATTAGGGCCTTGCCTACTGACTTCATTTTAATTTTATAACCTCTGTAAAGACTCTATCTCCAAATACAGTCACATTCTGAGGTACTGGGGCTTAGGACTCCAACAAATGAATTTTGAGGAGGACACAATTCTTCCCATAACAGTATAGACAAAGGAACTTTTCTGGGCTATTAGACAATGTCGCATCATTCTACAAAGAGACCAACAAACATGTCCAGACATTAAGTTTGATTTGTCGGTTTCCTTCTATACTATAACCTCTTTCTACTACTCTTTCAACCCAAAGTGCTGGCTTTGGTATGCTCCTCCATGTTCTTAACTCACTGGTTACCTAAGGATTCCACTACCCCAGCTACTGCACTTAGCTCAGTGAAGATTTTATCTTGAGGACGCCAGGATAGCTCAGTGGTTGAGCATTTGCCTTGTAATCACGAGATCCAGCCTGTGCAAATCCATATGTTGAAATGCAGCACAACTGATAACTGCCAAGATAGTAGCAAAGGTTTTTGCCTCTCATGCAGGAGACCCCCAGTTCATTTCCCACCCCACATGGCCCCACATCCACCTGTATGGAATGAAACCATGTCACAACTAATGATGTACAACTATGGTGATTGCTCTGGGCCCTCCTGCCTTCTCTCTCTCTCTCTTTCTCTCTGTCACCTCTCAAATAATAAAATAAACCTTGAAAAAAAAAATTTTTAATCTCACTATGATCTCTGATACGGAACCAAAAATGTCTCCAAAATATTAACAAAAACCCCTAATTTATTGGGCACTAAAAGTGTTCCAATAAATGTGCTAAGATCTCTACTGTAATTTTCTGACTTTACACACACACACACACACACACACACACACACACACACACACACACACACATCCCTAACCCAGAAGAGGAAGTTCTAAGACAAAAATGGTGAGATCTGGAAATGCCAAGTTCTGTCCCAGGCATCAATCTCCTCACGAATGGAAGGCCTTTCACTGTGATAACATCTCCCTTTGCTGACCTCTCCAATAGGCTTGCTAGCAGTAACTAACGGACACCAAGAGTCTAACACACAACTACATGGTGGTCTGCTCATAGAAGAACATCAGTCTGTATGTTCTTAATGAAATTTAGGAAAGTAGAAAAGCTCCTATTACACACATTCTCCTAAAGACACCCTGCTGTATCCAATATTCCTACATCCCATGGTGAATGTGGAAAGCATTCAGATAAATCTTTTCATAATGATTGTTGTGCTCAAACAACTTAGGAAGATGAAAATTCCCAACTTTTATGGATTGCAATAGATCCTTTTGTTGTGTTTATAACTCTAAATGATGACAAATTGGTTTGAATTAGCTTTACAGCTTTCTAAACAGGAGTGTTGTAACTTTGGCGATCACTGGAGACAGCAACTTCCACTTTTGACCAAATTGTCTGCTAATGTACCGAGTTAAATGATGACATTGAGCATAACTCAGAGAACAAAACTGCAGACCTTTCTATGAGCCTTTACATGTATAGTTTCTTGTGACTCTTAAAAACCACTAACACCAACAAACAGCATCATTCTCTACCCTGTGGGCGTCCATGAAAAATCTGGTGTCTCATTTTGGATAGCTGTTTGAACTCTCTTGCTGTATTCCTGTAATGACTACATCACACGGGAGTCCTTCCCTTTGAGCATGAAGAGTCTTTCTCAATGTACTATGCTGGGCACACAAGTTTAAATAAGAGGTAATGATTTACCTAAATGAGTGCTTACTATATAACAGGAACTGTGCTAGGAGTTCTTATTCATTACTTCATTTATTCTTTAACAACCGTGTAAAGTTAATATTAGCATCATCCCTACTTTACAGTTGACTTCCCCACAGCACAGAAGTAGAATATGATGGAGCCAGGAGTTGAATTCTATCTGTATTATTCCAAATCCCCTGTTTCTATGTTATATTCCAAAGCGCAATAGATCATTCTTCAGATTGCAGATGTGCCCACAGGAGCTGAGAATCATATCTAAACTCAGTATTACTAAGTCTTTTGTCTATAGCTGCTCATACGCAAGGGATCAACCTGAAGTGGAAGAGATGGAGTTTAATGAGAAGGATTCCCCATCCTCCTTATAAATTATAGCAGTTTTGCAACTTCCTTATTTTAACATCCCACATACTATAATAACAGAGTGTAAAAACAGAATTCGCACATTTATCATATGGGTATTACTGAGTGGGAAACATTTTGTATTATCTTTAAATACTCAAAAGGGAAATGTTAGCATTAACAAAAGAGAAGAAGAGAATTTGCATATGAAATATTTTTTAAAGTCTCTATACAATGACTTCTAGCCAGTCCAAGATTGCTTAAAACTGTTAGTAATGACCATTAAGAAATCATTTATGGATTTTTTGTGAGTGTTCAGAGATACTAATGGGTTTTAGAATTGCTTGGGAATCTTCCTGAGGTCAAAGGAAGAAAATAAAGTATGAAGTGATAATAAAATGTATGAGGTGACTAATGGACAGGTTGTATATATATAATGGTTCCAGAAAAAAGAAAAACATTCAATTTTTACAGCATACATTTAAGCAAATGGAAATCTCACTGTCATAGGCTCTTGTCTTCACTCAAGAGCCAGGAAGGATGATAACATTGTGTATCACTATCATCCATATCAGATTCTCAACAATGTTTCAGCCTTCAGGTCACTAGGCTCAACCACCTCTGCGTCCACTCCCACCCTCAGCTGTCAGAAATCTTATGAGAAGTAGTGGGAAAATGATGCTACATTTGATGAGGCACCAGTAAAATGACTTGCACTTACACAACACAAATAACTAATTCAAACAGATTTTATATGGTGAACATTAATACTTAAAACAGCTCCTCACGGCCCATCTAGAGATCATGTATCTCTCCAAGCTTTTACTATATATGTAAGCCAACAAAATAACAAATCAAATGCTATAAAGTGGTGCATAACATCATAAAATTTAGGAGTGAAAGAAAAATTAAGGGCAAAATTTAATTTGAGGGTTTTAAAGATTTATTTTTATTGTTTTTGACAGAGAGAGAGAGAGAGAGAGAGAGACAGACAGACAGAGAAGAGAGAGAGGGGAGGGCCCAGAACATTCTCCATAGTTGCACATCATTGGTTTTTCCACATAGTTTCATTCCACAGGTGGGTGTGGGGTTGCACAGGGCAGGAACTGGGCCGGGGTCTCACCCCGGTGAGAACTGAACTGGGGGCACTCCCCAGTTCAGCATATGGGTCCGCATGGGCCGGGGCTGAAATTCTATCCTTGGTCCCCAGGGCTGCAAAGTGAGCGCTTAACCCACTGAGCCATCCCGGCTCCCCCTGAGGGTTTTAAATTACACAATAATACCCTGATTTCGCCAATATAGAGAAAAGCACATAGAATAATGTTTTATCGAAAACAAATGTAGTAGAAATAATATAACTCTGTAAATAATATAGAAAAATATAACAGAAATAAAATAATGATTGTTATCATTTAATAAGTTCTTTGTCTGGAGTTACCAGTAAGGCTAATAAAGAAAACTGAATGAGATGTTTAATTGTTGTTCAGAAAAACCATCCTGATTCTAGCTCTCAGTGAAATGGGTCTTAATATCTAAGATCACCAAGCCAATTAGCTACATCATTGATTGATTCAGTTATACTCTGATTATTCTTCTGTGGCTTAGAGTGTACATAAAGTTTATATTAGGTATGCTTGACCTACTGTGTACCTCTTAAATATTCTTTCTGTATTTGAAGATTATGTTTGTTTGAAATAAGATATAATTGGCATTTTACAAATATAAAGTCTTTTATTTCACATATATCAGACTTCATAACTACAACATCCCTACAGTAAAATTAAGCTTGCCTCCAGGTTAATATTGAGTAGAGAGTCTTGAAAATGAATAGGTTTTCTCAAGAGCAAAGTAATTCAACAAGAATTATTTTGTGTTGTGGGAAACAGAGTATGCACATTGGGGATATTAAGTGATATATAATGACAAAGCATACCCTGCAAACATTTTGACTGCTATACCTTATCTTTAAACCTTAAACTGTGATCCTATTTTTTTTTAATGTAAAGAATTCACATCTGCAATATATAATTTTATGGTTTGTTTGGAAAAGAAAATTTGAACTGTCCAAAAGAATTTTTAGTACTGAAGAGGGAAGAGTAAAGCTACTTGTGAGCTGGAAAGCAATAGATGAAAACACTTTCAAGGGAATACTGCAAAGAAATATGTTAGTATTTAACCGTGATCTCATTGCATGACTCTATAGAATGTTTGCCTCATCATATTTTGATTAGTTCTTCATGGTATGAACATAGCTAGGGAAGCTTTTTAAAAAACAAATGTAGAATTGCAGAACTTGCTGCCTTGCTTTCTGTTTCATTGCTACCCTCTCACATGTGTGGTTTGTGTTGCACTTAGTTTAAAATCTGTGTGTTCCCTCTTCCACATGATTAACAAATATGTGAGATAAGACCTAGGGATCCAGGTCAAAGTGCCATACCACTTGCTGATCTGTGAGAAACACCCCATCTAAGTTCTTATCTGTCCTCACCTCTCACCCTTCACCTCTCTCCCTCCAGAGTTTTCATTAACAAGAAAGAACATTCTGTGGGAAAGGTTTGTACAAAATCTGAATACTTTAAAATATACCAAACAAAACAAGATAATTCACATTGGTATGATTCTCTGTCTTTCTAGCATTAGCCAATAAACTATTTCTACTTTTCCGGTACTTCGAAATATAGTAAAATTTTGAAATAAGGATTTTTGAGAGATAACTAAAGCAAGTAATAGCAATAAGTAATTCCACTCAGCATGAAGTAGACACACAGTTCCTCTATAATATGGAATGCTATTTTGGTAATATCTTTGGTGTTTTCAACTCCAAAGGAAAGGAAAACCTGCAAATATCAAATGATTGAATGGAATCTACTGAATGACAATTAAGCACATGTTCAGTAGATAGCTGTTATGAGAAATATGAAAGATATAAAATAGAGTCCCTTACCTTCAAAAAATAAAATATTTAAAATTTAGTTGAAACACTAGTATATGTTTTCATAAAATATACATATTTATTAGTAAATATGCATCTATCTTTTTGACAAAGGACCACATAGAGAATGCTGGAATACAGGAAATTCATTTTAAAAAATAAGTAATCACTTTTCATTGGGCTAGTCTAGAAAGGCTTTACAGAGAACTGGGCCTTGAATTATGAATAGAATTTTAATAATTAGGGAAGAGTGGAATAGTGTAAGGTCTTGTAGTAAGAAAATGTTAAGGTGATTCTGGAACAAGTGAAAGTAATTCCCAATGGTTACCCAAATTTTGGTGCTTTAACACTTGGTGGTCATATTTACCATTCCACCTTTTGACCTGACTGCCCAAGGCAGTTAAACCTTTAGAGAGCTTAGACCCTTAAAGATTATGGTGCTGGTCCAATCTATGTTCACAAGTATACACATACATCTTTTAAAATAAAAGAAAGGGAGCCTTTAAAATGAGTCAAAGGAAGTAAAAATTTAGATTTGTTTCATTTGGGAATAATAAAATATATTGGGTGAGGTGTCTTTCCCCCTACTTTGCTTATGACTTAACTTTACAAGATTATGCTTCTCTAACCTCTGGAAAATCTAACACTGTGGCAGGCAGGATCAACCTTAAAGAACGCAATTATATCTCCCAAAGTTTCCAAATAAGAATAAGGTTAGACTCACAGTTTCTCAATCGTGGCACTATAGATATTTGGGATCAGATGATTCTTTGTTGTAGGGGACTGTTCTGTGCATTGTAGGGTTCTGAGCAGCACCCTGGAAGCCTCTACCTACCAGGTGGCAGCAGCAATTGTAACAGCAAAGAAGGTCTCCAGATATTGCCAAATGTTCTCCAGGGGCAAAATTGTTCCTCGAGAAGCAACTAGTTAAAGAAGGGCATCAACCCTAGTCAATTAACAGGAAACTCCAGCAACTTCCCACTGAAAATTTTAAAACAAACCAACAAAAATCATTTCCTAGCTGCAGTCGTACTTTTATACTAATTGATATTTAGGAGTGAAAAGACAATTCTTTCATGTACTGTCTATTTAAGGCCAGTATTGGGCCAAGAACTGAGTAGGTAGATAGCTAATTATACACAAGTAGAAAGATTAACACAAATCAGGAAACCATTAAAAGCTATTTGCGGCCAACATAGAAACATTATGTTACCTGTACCTGTGAGAAATACTAGACACAAAGCACTGAAGCCCATTAGATAGTTGTTTCTTTGAGACTTGTGGCTTCCTTAAGCTTCAAAAGCCAACAAAGGCAGCAGAACTGCTTTTGCCTTGCGTTTGTTTATTCTGCTTATCTGCAGTCAAAGTTAACAATCTTAATGGTTTTAAAAACCTTAATGTTTCAAGGTGTTGGGAAGGCCTACTTTGCAGATAGAGGTATCTATCCATAAATGAGTACATGTCTTCATGAAAGTCTTGACACACAGTCAAAACTAACTTAACAGCATTTGGACTTAACTATTTCTAAACAATGAGTGGAGGGTAAACAAAATGGTCAGTTGGTTATTTTTTTTCCCCCTCAGTTAAGATAGAGAGTAGAATTTTAAAAAGGTGGGGGGTAGAGGGGTGGGGAGGCAGGGAACAAAACAAAATCTCATCTCATCACCATAATTTCCCTGTCACTATTTAGATAAAAACTCTGAAAGACACTATGATCTTAGAATTTTAAGAAATTTGAATGTAGGTACCCTGTTAATTTCATCTTCCCATTCCCAGTTCATAAAACATGATTTGTACAGTATTTAATACAGGTGTGTGAAGTGAATCACAAATGTGGAAGAAAAGGAAAAGAATATCAGTTAGAAACTCTGAACCAAGTAAGTATAAAGTTAATTATGAAATAATTTAAAATCTGAACTCCCTTGTTACTATTTTCATTCATATAGACTGTCAGCCTCTCATTTCAAAACTTCTGTCCTTTTAAATAGTCAAATTTATACAGTACTGAATTATAAAGTACTTATTTATTAATAATTTCACAAGATCCCCAAAACAACTCTACAAAATAAATGCTATTATTTCTGTCTTATAGAAAACATAGTAGAATGAATTCAGAGAGGTTAAGTGCTCAGCGATGCCCAAGGCCGCAAGGAATAGAACAGATTCAACAGAAGCTTCAATTCGAAAGCCACCCTGAGTATAGAGTATCTCAAGTGATGTCAGTGGAGAATAACATTTAGCTTGTTGAAGTGTTTCAATTGCACATTGTGGTTACAAAACACGCAGTAGGGTCAGACTCTCAGCCCCACAAATCACCAGTTGCAAGATCTTGAGCAAATAATTTCAACTCTCTGAATCTGTATCTTCATTTGAAGAAGTGAGCTGAAAATATATCCCATATATTTGATATAAAGACTAACTGAGCTAATGCTTGTAGCACACTTAGCATATACCCCAACAGTAATAATCATTATCATAGTTCATCCCCACTACAAAGAAACCTACATTGTAGTGGGTGCTGTTTATGTGGAGTTCTGGGGATATACAGACTGTTTATGACAACACCAGCACTTTCTGGTTTTCAGAACCTCTTGTTACTACTCCCTTTTATAAACTTGTAACCCTTAAAGGTTGAATTCTCTGACTACCAAAAAACCGAGTAGATTATGGATAGGTTAAGAGATATGTGAAGTTGTCTGTCTCAGAGAGGATAATTTGATGGTGGAATGTAAAGGAAAGCGTTCTAGTTGAATTCACTAGAAAGAATTTTGAAAGTTCAGTTCCACATTTATAAAATTTAGTAGGTAATATAGGTCTTTTATATGACCAGAAATAAAGAGTGCTTGAGTGCTTATTTTGGGATTGGCACTGTTGTAAATGCTTTACATATATTAGCTTTTTTCAACTTGACATCAATACATTTGAGGCAGGCTTTCTTATCACCATTGTCATTATATACAGACAGGGAAACAGGCACTGAAAAGTTAAATAACTTGACCAAATTAACCCAGCTAGTAAGTAACAGAGATGATTGAACCCAGAGCTGCTGCCAGAATCCATGCCCATACCCACCGCACAACATTGCCTCTCTATGGAGTGTCCTGCCACCAATCAATCACACACACACAAGGAGTCTACAGAATGATGCAAGGTACTTCTGTACTTTTCCCATTGAGTCTTCTGTCAGTTCAGGGAACAATCTGTAGCAGATGAATGTTAATATCCTGCTTCATAGTCCTTTGGCTCCCAAATTCAGTTGCACCTATAATAAAATTCATTATAAATGGACAGCCTTTCACCTGGGTTTCTTTTGACCTTTCCTGAAAGATTTTATAGGAAACAGAACCTACCAAAGACAGGCAAAATCTAAAAGTGCGGGAGAATTAGGACCTCAGAGGCAATTTTCAACCAATACAGAACAGAGCTTGATGAATAAAAGCCCAGCCTCTCCACCTGATTCATTTTCTCAGAGGGTCCCTAATAGAACTGAGTCTAGTTGGTCCACAGCAGTGACCTGTTCATTAAAGTGATTCTTTCATCAACTGCAAATATAATTCAGTATCAGATGATAATGAGGATTCTGGAATCCACATTAACATAGCTAAAGATGTGGGAAGTCAATTTAAGACAAATGAGTGATAGCTTCTATTATGTGCCATTGATAATAGCAAAGGAAATAGATAAGCCTCCCTATCTCTATAAAAAATGGACTAGTTTTCAACAAATTATTTTAAAAAAGAAATAACAGCAAAAGGTATTGACCAACTTTTGTCTCTGATTCTTAATTATGTGGTTCATAGTTAAGTAATGTACA
Source organism: Craseonycteris thonglongyai (assembly GCA_004027555.1). Taxonomy (NCBI): domain Eukaryota; kingdom Metazoa; phylum Chordata; class Mammalia; order Chiroptera; family Craseonycteridae; genus Craseonycteris; species Craseonycteris thonglongyai. Next base: position 12,647 of record PVKE010021291.1, on the reverse strand, counting down.
CATTAAGAGGATAAGCTGAAGCATGCCTTGTACATATATGTGTTTTTTTATGTTTTGAATAACCGAGCAAAATGATCTAGCTTCCTATTAGAGGGGCATGCATGTATGTGGAAACAGCTCTCCTAGAACCTGAAGGCTGGATTCTGAAACCTCCTTTAACTCAGAGCGTCAACCTTCTCAACATAGGATGTGCACTTAATATCTAGAAAGCTGGAGAGAGGATGCCTACCAACAGTTGGATCCATTCCATAGACACAGAGACAGCACAGAAAACAGTGATCACCCTGCATCCAGCTTGGACCAAAATTCATTGTGTATATTGCAGTGGCCCATCTACCTTTTGGTGACTGGAGATTGTGGACAGTGGACATGTCTCAGCCCTCATGCTGAGTTAAATGACCAGTGCAATATCTATATATATATGCAGACTGGGAATCAGACAAGTCCAGATTATTCAGTAGGACCCTTTATATAACTTTTAATAACAGAATTTCTTACTTGGCTTATTCTTGGATTTTTTTTTCATTATTATTACTCACTAGCTTATATTTCTCTCTAGTGTTTATTCCTGGAAAGCAGTGTTTTATAGAGTTAACAGCATTTGTTAATTAGAAATACAACATCTGGATTTGAATATTTACTCTGATATTTAATAGCTATTTATGCTCTCTGCCTCAATTTCCTCACCTATAGAATTGATAAGAATGCTTAAACAATAGAGTTGTTCTTAGGATTAGATAAATGTGTTAAACTGTACTATCACTCATTATATCTGGTACAAGTATATGATAATTCTGTCTTAGAAATGAATATTTGCAGAAAGGAGACTTGGTTTATCAGATCCTCTGATGTGGCCCTGGGCCTCCCACACATTGTATTATCACCTTATTAAATCTTGGATAAGTCCATTGTCATAGCTTACATATTTCTGGCTTGGTGAAATGGTTTCAGTGGTTACCAAACCTTCTACATTATGCCTGTTCTGTCCCATTAATCCATATAAAAATCAAGATAATGCACAAGGTCACTGAACCATTCTTTCCTACTTCAATGAAAAGCAGTCAACGTAAGTAACTTCTTTCAGAACTGAGATGAGTGGCATTTCAAGTACTACAGCATTTCCTAGGCTATTTCAGTGAACATGTAGTATTTTCAAGAGCATCTGTGCCTACAGGCTGTAAAGTGATATAGAAGATTCATCGAGCAACTTCAAACAGCACAAAATCAAACCTTTACTAAAGTACTCTAAGTAGCACCGATAACCAGTACCAGAGCTACCACTGTGTAGTAAAAAGAACCACGGTATATTCAAGCTGAAACGGAAGAGACTTCATAACTGGGCATCTTTCGGTTCCTTGAGTCACAGATGATGAAATTGAGAATCAGGGAGACCAAACTAGTGAAATTGATTTCCCATTAGCAAAGTGGTCAAAAACCACAGTACAGCAAAGCTCTAAATCCAGATCTAAACCAAGATCAAGCAAAGATCTAAAAGGGGATTTATGGCCATAAGAATATATAAAATCTAGTGACTGCTCTGGATTTCCACCATCAAATCCTTCTCACCCATTAAACACTGAAATGCATCACATATATTATAAGTAATATTTGACTTATATAAGTTATGTGAATACAATATAAATAACAGGCTTTGCAGTTGATGGAAGAATCATAGAGGATATTCAGGGCAATAGGCACAAAAGACCGAGTTACTGTGAGTTAGGTTGTGAGAGAATACAATACCTAGACCATCTACTTCTTCAATTCTGGGAGCTAAAGAATAGAGGACCAAATCTTGCTGTTTAATGTAGGTTCCTCTTTAACCTTTTCAAAGCAGCAAAGACAGGAACGGAGTGTGCATTCCTTTCATTGCACTACAAATATTAGAATCATGACTTATACAGGTCTGTCCAGAAAAAAAATTCCGCTATTGTCAATATAACAAGACCAGTTACATAGCTGGATACTTTCCAGACTGCCCTTGTTCACTGATACATCTGCAATATCTCCTAGAAACATGACTGTGATAGTCACCCACAAAGAGTCTTCATATTCCTAGACTTTCTCTTCTTCTCTCCATATTAGTGTTTCCAGTACAAGAGCTGGGATAAGTAGGAGTGAGAGTAGGGGGCTTTAGGAAAACTATTGGAGAATCAATACTGGTAAATTTTCCTTGTAAGAAAGGCAGTCCTGAGGCTGAACTATCAAGTAGGTAATTTTTTTCTTTCACACCTTTTCATCCCTCTCTGAATCTTTGGTTCTCTATTTCCTTTTCATTCCTCCATCCTGGGCACTCTATTTCATTTTCATGAGGTCTAGGCTTTCTGTTAGATCATCTGTAAGAAAATTAAATTCCTGTTAAATTACAATGCCCCTCAGAGTATCTGCTTTTTAAACGGTGACTCTATACAAAACAAAGAATCCTCAATATCCAAGCAAATGAATTTTAGACAATCTGATAAGTGGAAAGGGGATCCCTCTCAGGCAGTATGGGGCAGGGACTTTGCAACACTTCCTAATCAAATTCACATGTGAAAGCAGCAGCTTCTGTGTTCACATCCCAATCTTCAGGACTTATTTTAAAACAAAAAGGTCCTCAATAATATTAGCACTGAATTCCTCAAAATTAGACAACCCATAGGCCATAGTGCCATTTATACTCTTAACTAGTTAAGCCTCGTGAGACCAAAAAGCTACACTGAAGAAGTGAGTAAACTTCACCTTCATCTGCTTCTTTCTACTTCAAGTTGTTTGTACATGCTTTCCTTTGCATGGAATCTTCTTCTGAATATTCCTCAGTTCCTACCTTTGCCTAGTTGGTTTCACCTTATCTTTCAGTGCTCAGGTGATGCTGAATCAGGGGACAGTACCAAGACACCCATAATACATAATCTTCCCTCACTCTAAATCACTCTACTCTATCATTCTATTACAAACATAACAAGATGAAGTTGACCAACTCCAGATATCTTCATCTATAATAGTCACCTGAGAGGGATCATTAACTCAGGATTTTTTTTTTTTGACAGAGAGAGATACAGAGACAGAGACAGAGATAAGAGGGAGAGCCCAGAACAGTCTCCATAGTTGCACATCATTGGTTTTTCCACATAGTTTCATTCCACAGGTGGGCAAGGGGCTGCACAGGGCAGGAACTGGGCCGGGGTCTCACCCTGGTGAGAACTGAACTGGGGGCACTCCCCAGTCCAGCATGTGGGTCCACATGGGCCAGGGCTGGGATTTGATCCTTGGTCCCCTGGGCTGCAAAGTGAGCGCTTAACCCACTGAGCCATCCTGGCTTCCCCTCAGGATTTTGTAAAAACAATACTGCTGGGAATAATAGTGCCTTCACCATTGAGCAGTAACTATATGAAGGTTATAATAAACCTATCTATACAACTCAAATTTCTAAGCAAGGGCTTAGCAACAAACTTTTGGAACTTAGCCCACTTTTAAAAGTTGATACATGCTGGTATATTTTACTATTTTGGTATGAAAGTCAGTATACTCAAAAGAGTATACTATAAAAGCAAAGATCAAATATTTTTCTCCAAGAGCATAAACCTACCATAATGCCATGTGGACCATAACCAACAATTGTAATAAGTAAGTATTGCCTATATTATGTATCTGATTTTTAAAAAATCTCCAAAACTTTCCATTAAATAGAGATATGAATTTGGGATCAAAATCATCTAAGGAAATAAACTGCACTGGTATATGGTCACAGTAAAATGTCCAGCTAGAATGATGCCATGGGGATTTCAACAAAGCATAGTATTCGACCTGATTTGACGTTATCTTACAAGTTAGCCCGTACAGTTCTTGTGTTTATTTACTTTGACCTCAAAAGGAAGTCATGACACATACATGAGAAGTACTGGTGCGGCCTGCAATGATGTGCTGCCCATCTGCTCCTTCAGGAATTCAAGACTTATTTCCCAGGTGCTGAGGGTGCTGCCTGAAGGTGGCCCTCTGCTGTCAGCCCTCTAGGGGCAAGTCTTCACTGAAGAAGCCTGTTTCGCTGAAGGTCACCATAACTGTTAGGGGCTGTCCCTATCCAATTTCCCCATCCCATCTTAACCAATGCAGGGATATAAAAGCCAAACACCTTGCCTAAGCAGTAGTACTGTCCCGTTTCAAACAACACATATGGTCAGCCTACTGCCACCTTGAATTTAGCCAAGTGAGACTAAGCTGACCACACAAGTACATACCATTTGCAATGAGACAGGACTACTGTTTTTCATCCTGTTTAAAATGGGAAATCTGGTCAGCCAAACCTTGCCCCAACTCTCTTGTGCCATCCTAGCTCCAGAGCTGCCCAAGGATCAACTGAGGTCTTCAGTGGAGTGACATCACTTCTCTGTCTGCCCAACTGTGCTTCCTTCCCCTCCTGTCCAATGGTATTCATCTCCAGAGTGCTTCCTAGTAAATGCCTTACACATTAATCTCCATCACAGCGTCTACTTCTGGAGGAACACAACCTGCAACAACCTCAGTAAAGGCCTTCAACAATTACAATTGAACTGGTGTCAACAGAGAAATGGTTGAAAATAAATAGCCTGTTAAAGGTGACCTCAGTTGATTCTTCCTGTCCAAGGGCTTTGGTTTGAGCAGAGAGGACGATTCAGGTGATGAATCTGTATGAGGGATACTTCCTAGGAGATCACCTCTTGTGCGCAAATGAATTTTGCTTAATAATAATCTGAGTGCTAACCATTCTCTAGGTTAATGCTTTTCTACCATGAGATAAAAATTCCCTAGACCATGCTCATCTTGATTATTTCTACTGAGGCAGTGACCCTCTTCATTAAAAATTGGTCTTTTGCCTTCTCTGCAGCTTCTGTCCCTATAGATCGTCCAACATTTCCTAGGATGGGAAGTTTAAGTAGCAATACTTTATTGAGCCAATTCACTATGCTCTTTGTCTCTTCTCCTAAGCTGAACGTAGGAAAGAGTGATCCACTTGGTTTATTTTTCCTTTCATTTAACAAGATCCAAGATATTGGCCTATCAATATAGTGTGCTATAGTCTCTTACACTGTTCATAAGGCAGTTTTTATTAGAATAGTACAAGTCTTAGAACATTCTAGTAGTACAATCTTATACATGGAATACAAATATACAATTAATTACATTTTTCTCCGGTCTGTTTGGTTATGGCATTTAATTTGTATGTTCATTTGTTCATTCATTCATGTATTCATTCATTCATTTGACATCTACTCAGGTTCTATAGTAATGTACATGCTTTAATATTCCTGTGAAGTAAATATAGCACTCAGTGATCACCTCTGGCCCTCACCCCAATGCAGTACCCCTTTTACAGTCAATTACATTTTTAAGCCCTCACTTTGAGTTTCTCACAGAAGCCTACATAATTACACAACTCATCTAATCATCACGATCTATGTGAATTCCACTAAAACTTTGCCACCTAGTTTACTAGCAATCAGGTGTTAAGTTTGATTCTTTCTCCTTCTATCTTATAAAAATTTTCATAATTAGACTTTGTAGCTCATTTTTTAAAATAAGGTTACTTTTTAAACTGTTAAATTTTATTGGGTGACATTAATTGGTAAAAATTACATAGGTTTCAGGTGTAAAATTCTATATTACATTGTCTATGTAGTGCATTATGTACTCACTACCCAGTGTCACTTCTCTTTCCATCACCATATATTATGTAGCTCTTTTTTTTTTCCCTGTTATCTCTGGACATATTTTTCTGTCCTGTTGCCTTCTTGTCTTTTCAAGTTTCACTCCTATTCCCTTTTAATCATTGGCCACTATTATTGCATTTCCTCCAGAAAATATTCTTAAAATCAAAATAAAATAATGTCTAATGCACTTGAGAGGCACTCGGAGATATGGAGACCAAGGAAAATAAGGGTAAATATTGACTTATGTTTAGTGAAAATGGGAAAAGACTTTATTTGGGCAAAAGCATGAAAGAGAATGAGAGAGGGGACAGGGTGGCAGTATTGCGATATGTTGGATAGAAATTGTTGTCTAAGCAATACCCATTCAAGATATATTAAAATGATGTTTTAAAACTAACAATTTTTCTTCTCTTATAGCTGAGTAATATTCCAATCTATAAATGTACCAGAACTTCTTTATGCAGTCATCTACCAAAAGACACTTTGGTTGTTTCCATGACTTGGCCACCATGAATAGTGCTGTGGTGAACAGCGGGGTACATATGGGAAAGATAAAATACTGCCATTTGCAACAACATGGATGGACAGTGAAATAATCATGTTAAGGAAAATAAGTCAGACAGAAAAATAATCAAGAACCATATGACTTCATTTATATGTGGATTATAAAACTGAAAGTAACAAAGAAACAAAAACTCATGGACACAGTCAATAGTTTAGTGGTTAACTGAGGGTAAGAGGGAGGGAGGCTGGGGAAGGATGGAGGGAGCACCAAATATATGGTGATGAAAAGAGAACGGACTCTGAGTGAGCACACAATGCAACTCACTGTAGAATTCTACACCTGGAACCTATGCAATTTTTACTAACCAATGTCACCCCAATTAATTTAACCATTAAAAAATCTCAAAAAACTAAACTAAAACTAGCAGTTTTTAATATTATATAATTGCTTGTTTAGTCTCCTTTATTAATAAAGTTCAAGTTATTCATATAAAAATGAAATAACCAAATGCAAATAAATTTTATCAAAAAGTTAGTTTTCTCAATCTTCTCATAAATTGCATATTGTGTGTCAAGTTCTGAAATGTTACATGTATAGTATTAAAAAAAAAATAGGGTGCTCTTTTTTAGCTTCAGAATCTAATTTATTTTATTTCATTTAAAGGGGTTACATTGGTTAGCAAAATTGTACAGGTTTCAAGTGTACAATTCTATAATTCATAATCTGTGTGTTGTACTATGTGCTCACCACTCAGAGTCCCAATAATTTTTTTTAAGAAATAGACCAAAAAAGCATTAAATTTGTATGGAATCACAAAAGACCCCGAAATAGCCAAAGCAAACATATAAAAAAAGAATATGGCTGAAGACATCACAATCTCTGACTCCAATTATACTACAAAGCGACAATAATCAAAACAGCATGGTATTGGCAGAAAAACAAGTACACAGAGCAATGGAATTGAATTGGAAATTGGTACTTTTACTACCCCATTGGAAGATGAAATAAACTGAGGCTAATTAAGATGTGACAGTTTGCTCAAAAGTGAAGTTGAGATTTGAATTTAGGCAGTACACTTCATTATGACATCATACTGTCGCATTTGATGTAAGGTCTGGAAACCTGAAAAATATGTCTGGCCAAGTGTTGAAGCCAATCACAGTTTCTGGATTTGGACTTTCAAAGTGAATTGAAACCTTTTGGCATTTGCCTTCTCTTTGTGGTGGGTAAAATGCAAACTTCTATTCGAAAAGGGGGAAAAGAGAGTGATCTAAATGGCTTCAAGGTTTTTGAACATCAAATAGTTCTTACCAAAGAATAGTACAATCATTGAAGTGTATCCGAATCAAAAAATACACAGATTTGACAGCAATCTGATTCACAGAATACCCAGAGTCATTTTGTGGTTATGATGGTTCCAAGTTAAATAGAAAGCTCTGTCTTGCCTTCTTATCCCCATTAATTAATTCCTGATTGGGCATCCCTGCTCTTCCAAGGGCACGCCAGTGGACACACACCAGGGAGCTTCACCATTCAGGAAATGATGTTGGCAAGACTGAGAGGTTTGGCAGGGTGGGTGGCTTGGGGGCAGGCTTGGCAGAAGCTGCCTCCTTTCATATGGCCCAAGTCAGCAGCAGTAACAACTGTGGGCACTTTCAGTCTGAAAGTTTCACAATGGGTAAATTTTTTCCATGTCCTTCAAAGTCTATGGATGGAGGGATGGGCAAGTAATGTGCCTGCAACTTGGTAATGTGGGCAGCTAAGATCAAAGCAAGGGAAATTGTACAAATTGCCCACTTGAATACTAAAGAGGCCAAGAAAACCAAGCCAACTCAACCAAATATTGCTTCTTTTTCTTTGAATTCTTTATTTTTCTGATCCAGAAGTTTATGTTCTAAATGGCTGGTTAGCAAAGCAGCAGAAGTAGCTCACAGTCAAGATTTTGAGATTGCTACCAGAAAACCTGACTTAAAAAAAATAGAAGACCTGGGCTTTTTATTTTGCTGCCAATGAAGATAATATGCTCACATAATTCAAATAATCATATCAAGCATAAGCTGTAATGATTTACAAAAGAGTACTGAGTTAGAAGAAAAAACTGAACTGGAGCCAGGATGCAGCTGGAGCATGAAAATCTAGCAGAACACATTTTTTATCTAAACACACCAAAAAAAAGAGAGAGAGAGAAAGAATTGAACTACCCTCTCCACTGCACCTCCTTCTTCTAACATTCCATGACCCTATTTTATGTTAAATGCATGCATGGAGCTGGATAGATAACTTTATTTGAATCTAGAGGCCCTTAGTAATGATTCATAGATAACATCCACTAATTCTTAACACTAAAAGTGAGATAAACTGGACTTGACCTAGCTCTCACATTGGTTAGCTATATGCAATTGGGCAAGTCAACCATCTTCATTTCCTCACTTAAGAAAATAAGACTAATCTTTAGGGGGAAGCCGGGATGGCTCAGTGGGTTAAGAGCTCACTTTGCAGCACCAGGGACCAGGGATCAAATCCCAGCCCCGGCTCATGTGGACCCACATGCTGAACTGGGGAGCTTCCCCAGTTCAGTTCTCTCTCTGTCTCTGTCTCTGTATCTCTCTCTCTCTCTGTCAAAAATAAATAAATAAAAATATAATTGTTTAAAAAAAAAAAGAAAAAAAGAAAATAAGACTAATCTTTAATGCTTCCAATATTTGATTCCTGTTTTTTGTTATTTTTGTGACCCTTTGTAAAATTATGTTGAATATTATTTCTTATTAGTTTCAGGTGTAAAAAACACCATGATTAGGCATTTATATACCGCATAAAGTGGTAATCCCAATATGTCTATTACTCATCTGATACTGTACATAGTTATTACAATATTATTTGCTATAGTCCCTATGCTGTATTTATATCCCCATGACTGTTTTTTATTATAGCTAACATTCAACATTATTTTATATTAGGTTCAGATGTACAACATAGTGGTTAGACAGTTGTATAGTTTATGAAGTGAACACCCAATAAGTCTAGTACCTACCTGGAACTACACATAGTTATTACAATATTATTGACTATATTCCCTGTGCTCTACTTTACTTCCTCATGACCATTTTGTAACTACCAATTTGCACTTATGAATCCCTTCACCTTTTCCTGAGCTAGAATAATGTTAAGTAGGTTCCGGTATCTTTAACATCCAGAACCTATGAAATACAGACAGCATCTTTACTCCCATGTTTTTTCTAACATACAATTAATGTGAACTTAAACAATTCAAGAGTCAGTGCCTGCGGAAAAACGTCAGTCATAAACAAATATTTGGAGACATACCTTTCTAGTAAAGGATGACAGATCAGTTCATTGACAGAAAAATGTAGTCGCACTGATTAGTTGGCATTGTTAAATAATTAGAAGAGAGACAAGATCAAAGATGTTGCTGAGGGAGGGTGCAATCAGGTAACAACATACACAAGAGCTCTCATCTAGTCAAACTCTGTCACCAGTTCTTGTCTCTTGTTCTGAGAGTACTATCTATTCATCTGAAGCATCAGCATATTTCCTATGAGTCAAGCCGCACCTTAGCAAGCTGGAAAACAAACACTCCTTGGTGCTATTATCTGAAATGTTGACTATACTTTACTAGTGACTAAACAGTCACTGTCCTGAAGAGGTCAGAAACACTTTGCTGTCCCAGACATTTTATATGACTTGTTTGCATCTTCTTGTGTTCCCTAGCTTAGAAAACTTAGTGATTCTGATTTATTGCACTTTAGATCCTCTCTCAGGGATTAAGTTTACTTAAAACCCTAGTTCTTTGAAAGTGGAAATGTAAGATTTCACTAACCACACGTACATGCATCCTACTATAATCCATGGATTTTAAATACCTTTTCAGCATGACCAAGTTCTCACATCCTTCATTCTTAAGTAGAAATTCTCCAAGTCTACATGCTTAAAAGAACTCTGAACATTGAGGCAAGTGTGTACTAGTTTGGATAGTAATTGGTTAGGGACTGAATGATTTACTATATAAGCCCTATGTATATTGTAATATAATTTGAGGACAGAGTTAGGCCTTCCACATTTTTCATTCCTCTGACCACCATCAATTTAAACATCCCCACAATGCAAGCACTGCACGCTGCCAGCTCCACAAATGCTAAAGAGTGAATAATTGAGTTGGTATTTTATTTCCACTTCAGTTATGGTGGAAACTGTGTAAGTTTTGCCTTTGTTCAAACTCTCTAATGCCATCCCACACCACTAAGAGGAAAAGCCAAAGTCTGGGATCTGCTAAGCCCCTCGGTTTAGCTCTCTCTAGTCTCTTTGCCTTCCACTCTCCCGGCCCACTCCATTCCACCTGTATCTTCCATGCTTCCACCTCCAGGCCTTTGCAATTGCAGTTCCTGCAGTCTAGAAACATTCTAACGGGGGTATTCTGGTGACTGTACCATGTCCCCTTGCCTCCTTTAAGTTTTACTCTACTGTCACCTTCTTATTAACACCGAGGCCTTTTCTCCCCGCTTTATTTTTCTCTTTGACACTTTACCTATCTGATATATTATAAACTTTTTTTTTTATAGAATGTGTCCCCCAACAAGAATGTAAAATCTATAAAGGCATAGATTTATTGTTTTATTTTTTCAGAACTTACTGGCATTTAATAACTACTTATTGAATAAATAGACACATTTCTAGAAATTCATAATTATAGTCTAAAAAATAGCATTTACACAACCTGGTGCTGATTAGGTAGTACAATTCTCCTTATATGCCTACGCTTGAGGTAGAATTTCCTCAGTCCTTTCTCCCACTATTGACCTCAATAAATTTTCTCTTTTCACTTTTAAATTTATGTTTGCGCTACTTGGATATATTCATCAGAATCAACCTGGATCTTTGTTGGAAATGCAGATTCTTGGTCTCTGATTCATGTCAAAACCTCTGGGGAGGGGAGGGGAGGAGCCCTTTGCAAGCTGCATTTTTAATAACCTCTCCAGATGATACCTATGCACACTGAACCTTTTCCTGTTTAGAAAAAAGAGTGCAGCTCGCTTGCTATGTTCATTTAATTTTTACATCAACACGCTCTTTGAGGCTGAAGAAGCAAATCTGACTGGTTTTCAATGTGAAAATAAAATATAAAAACTGGTCTTGGAGTTATTTCTAAACAGAACTGGTCTCCAATCTTAATGTAACAAAAATACACATGATCAGTATTTAATTATTTTGGGGAAAGGTTAGGACTGTAACCCACAAGGTGTGTTGGGGTCAACACTGTAGCCACAGTGCTACTGGCAAGTATTCTCGGGGAAAATGGGAAAAGGGTTAAAGTGAGTGTCACTGACAGAAATAGTCTGTGGCCCCTATATTTCTTAATGTCTTTTTTTCTGCTGTACTAAGTTATACATGGTCATATCTTGTCTTTATTACAAAGACCTTCTCCATGTGATACTCCTTAAATTGTGATAGATACAGACATGTCAATGGTTGACCAATTATTTAGTGTGTTTTCGTGGAGAGGATGAGGATAACAACAAGCATTACAATAAAATTTACTTTGATCCTAAAATACTTTCTTTCACTAAGAAAGATTTAGGGACTTAATTACATTTAAGTCTGTTGCATGAATGATAAATGCATTCTCCCCTTTTCACATATGTATATCATGTCAACGCTTCGAATATTTTAGAAATAGTTTAGGTTGAACAAGTCAGCTGTTTCTTTTATAAAGTAACCTATCTTAGATAAAATCTTCAGTTAACAGTCAAAAATCAAATAAATCTTACAAACACATCTGACATCACTCGGTCCACTGAAATCTATTGAGAAACATCAGTCACACTTACTTGCATTCTCAGGAGAATTTATTTGTATAACTATTTGCCTCCAATGATCAGGAGAAGGAAACTATAGACTACTCAAAAACCTTTATAAAACCTGGCTGCAAGATGATCTAAGATTTTTACAGTCAGTGAGAGGTTTTACAAGGCAAAGGGGAAATAAAACTTGTTTGTTTGTTTATCTAACAAGCACACACATTTTTCAAACAATTTAGGTTTGGCATCACCCACAATGCATCTGGCCAAACACTTTTTCCTCTTAACTTTTATAACCAAAGAAATTTTCAGGGAAATTTAATCCACATGTTTCTGATTCATTCCATATCCAGTAATATTTAGGAAAGGATATTTGAATTCAAGAACTTTAGAAAAGGTTTTATTATCAGCAGATCCTAAGACTGTAGGTAAGTCAGATAAATAACAGAGGATAGATTCAGGCATAGAAAGATTCACACAAATGCAACTGAACAAACAATCACAGGGAGCCAAAGTTTCCCTCAAGGTTTTAGGATGTTGAATTAGCCTGTTTTGACTTCATATTCCCACTGTGGTCAAATCAGAATTGCTTTACCAGCAGTAGTTCCTAGAAACTCTACTCCAGAGAGTTGTATATTCTGTATTTATTGGGAACATAATATG
>PVKE010021290.1:0-26656 GCA_004027555.1 Craseonycteris thonglongyai | reverse complement strand
ATACAGTACTGTAGCTTCAGCTACACACAGAATGTTCTATTACGGTACCTTTTAACTCACTGTATGTGCCCTAATACTGTAGCATTGGCTACATACAGAATGTCCTATAAAGGCACTGTACCTTTTAGCCCATTGGATGTGCTCTAATACAGTCAATTTAGCTACTATGCATGTGTCCTGACAGCAGCTTTGGCTACACGGAACGTTCCTGTGCTGCAACTGTATGTACCACGGTGAGCCAATCACAACAAGCAAAGGTTCGAAGGTTATAATAGACCGCCTCTCTGACTCTGGCCAATCTGAGCAGGCTTTTTACTAGAACACAGTGTAGCTTCGGGTACAGAACATGTATAATTTGCATGCATAAAAAGCCTGCTTGGATTGGCTGAGTTAGAGAGGCGGTCCGAGCAGCCTTGCAGTGATTGGTGCGGGATCGAGTTGGAAAATTCGTTTAGCGACATATCCAGACGATTTTCGGGATATACTCGGTGTATAAGACGACCCCCGATTTTCAGTTGACTTTTTTTCGTTTCAAAAGTCGTCTTATACGCCGGAAAATACAGTATTTGTTTGCTGACTAAAAACTTCCTCACAGACAGTGCCGTGTGAGCTGGTACATTGTTGTGCTGCAAGAGCCATGAGTTGTTGGTGAAAAATTCAGGTTGTTTTTCTCTAACTTTTTTTATGCAGCCATTTCAGCACTTCCAGACAGTCAACTTGGTTGACTGTTTGTCCAGTTGGTACAAATTCATAATGAACAATCCCTTTGATATCAAAAAAGGTTAGCAACATTCCTTTGACTCTTAACTTGGACTGAGGGAACACTTTTGGCCTTAAAGAATTGGTTGACTTCCATTGTGCACTTTGATGCTTTGTTTCAGGGTCATATTGGTACACCCATGTTTCATCACCAGTGATAGCGCAGCCCATAACATTGTCTTGCCTCTCCTAAAGGTCTTGGCAAACTCAAGTTCTGACATTCTCCTGATGGCACACAAAAACATGCACCAACAATAATGAACACCACTCAGCAAGATACCACCACATATCAAAATGAACACAGCTGTGAGACACTGATATACCAAGGTTATGAAATCTTACCGAGTTGTTTGTACAGTGCTGCCAACATAAGCACATGATGGTTAGTTCACAAACTTAATTGTCTGACCTCATATACTACATTGTTTATCCATTCTTTTACCTCTTGGCTTTTGTGAATAATGCTGCTATAAACATGAATGTGCAAATATCTCTACAAGACCCTGCTCTCAATTCTTTTGGACATATCCCCAGAAGTGGGATTTCTGGATCATGTGATAATTGTTTTTATTTTTTTTAATATTTATTTTATTGTTTTTGACAAAGACAGAGAGAGACAGAAGTGGGGGGAGGGCAGTCTCCATAGTTACATGTCATCAGTTTTCGACATGGTTTTTCTCCACACAGTTGGGCAGCGACCATGCAAGGCAGAACTAGGCCGGGGGCCTCCCATAAGGGAGGCATGCACCTGAGAGCTGAGGGCCAGACCAGGGGCCTCCTACATGGGAAGCTCACCCTGATGAGAACCAAACTAGGGACCTGCCACATGGGAAGCACACCCCAGTTCAGCAGATGGGTCCACACAGGTTGGGGCCAGGATTCGATCCTTGGTCCCCAGGGCTGCTAAGTGAGCACTTAACCTGCTGAGCCATCCCGGCTTCCCCTATTTTCAATTTTTAAAGAACCCTCCATAGTATTTTTCATAGTGGTCACACCATTGTACCAACAGTGCACATGACTTTCAATTTCTTTACATCCTTACTAAGGCAGTTAAATTTTGTTTGTTTTGTTTTTCTGTGTTTTAGATTTATTTTATTGTTTTGAGAGAAGGTGAGAGAGAAAGATTGGAGAGGACCCAGAACAGTCTCCATAGTTGTAAGTCATTAGTTGTGACATGATTTCATTTCACACAGGTAGATGTGGGGCTGCTCAGGGCAGGAGCCAAACTGGGGGCCTCCCACATGGAAGGTAAGAACCTTTGCCACCAGGCCATCTTGGCAGTTACCAGTTGTGCTGCAGTTCAGCATATGGGTTTGCACAGGCCCATGCCAGACCAGGAATTGAACCCCAGACCTCACAATTGTGAGGGAAGCGCTCAACCACTGGACTATCCCAGCATCCCCTTGTTTTCTTTTCTTTATTTTTATTTTTATTTTATTTTTTTTATCTGAACTGGGGTCTCACTGCATTCGGGAAGCACACCCCAGTTCAGCATGTGGGTCCACCTGGGCCGGAGCCGGGATTCGATCCTCGGTCCTCGGGGCTTCAAAGCGAGTGCTTAACCTGCTGAGCTATCCCGGCTTTCCCTTATTTTCTGACAGTAGCCATTCTAATGGATGTGAGGTAATATTTCACTGTGCCTTTGTTTTGCACTTCTGTGATGATTAGCAATGTTGAGCATCTTTTCACATTCTTTTTTTTAAATTGTTTTGAGAGAGAAGGTGAGAGGGAGAGAGAGGGGGAGGGGGAGGGGGAGGACGAGAGGGAGAGGGAAAGTGGGGAGGCCTAGAGCAGCCTCCATAGTTATGACATGGTTTTATTCTACACAGGTGGATATGGGACTGTGCAGGGCGGGAATGGAACCGAGGGCCTCCCACATAGGAGGCAAGAACCTTCACGTCTGGGATTGGCAGTTACCAGTTGTGCCACAGTTCAACATATGGGTCTACATGAGCTGGGGCTGGGAATCGAACCCTGGAATTCCTGCAAGGCAAATGCTCAACCTGCTGAGCTATATCAGCATCCCCAATCTTTTAATATTCTTCTTGACCATGTGTATATCATTTTTGGAATAATGTCTATTGGCCCATTTTTAATCAGGTTATGTAATATGTTTGTTGTTGAATTATGGGAGTTCTTTCTAGTAAAGTCTAGATATTAACCCCTTATCAGATATGTATATCATTTGCAAATATTTTCCTCCATTTCATAGGTTGCTTTTCACTCTGTTGATCATGTCCTCTGATGCACAAAAGTTTTAGATTTGCTGGAGTTCCATTTGTTTATTTTTTTTCTTTTGTTGCCTGTGCTTTTAGTGTCATATCCAAGAAATCACTGCCAAGTCCAGTGTCATGAAATTTTTTCCCTATGTTTTCTTCAAGGAGTTATATAATTTGGGTTTTACATTTAGATCTTTAATCCATTTTTAGTTAATTTTTGTAGTGGTATACAATAAGGGTCTGATTTCATTCTTATGCGTGCATTTGGGAGTTTTTACACTTGATCTTAGCCAAAAGGCTGAGAAGCGATGCATTTGGGAGTTATAACAGCTACAAGATCTGAGCTTCTCTTTACTGCTTCCCATTTTCTGTCCTCATCACAGAAACATGTGTAGAAGTGACTCCAGCAAAAGGAAAGGAAAACTAACATGAACTTGAGGAGGCATTTTTCTCTGGGAAGTCAATAGGTAAGGATGAAGAGCAGCCTATCACAGTACCACCAGAGCATGATGGGAAAGGACCAGATTCCCGACATTTGGGGTTTTTCCAGTTCCTCTACCCTATTATCCTACTCAAGAGGTACAAAAACAAGAGGCACCAAGCTATTGTACTGTCTTTTCTTCCAGACTGAGCATCTGATGCCCTGGGTCCCCTTTTTTCCTACTGTGTTGAATAGGACAACGCAAAAGAAAACCTGATGGTCTTTATCTCATATCCTTTAGTCCCTTGACCTAGATACATCCAAAAGTACTCCATTCTTTTCTTTTTTTCCTTCTCTTCTTGGCCCCTTTAGTTTACTAGAACCAAAACATATTACAAGTAAACACCAACCCCTTTGTCTCCCTCATGCAACAACCACATACACAAAAAAACCAACTTACAACCTTTCTTATTTTATTATAATATAATCACTATTTTCACTTTTTCTTCAATTGGGTCACAATATGTAAAACATCTTGCTTTCTACATCCTCAGTAGAGGTAAGAAAGAAAAGGAAAGGAGAAACAAAATGAACTCTTACACTATCCCAAACATCCATCACTTTAAGTACTTTGACTCATTTAATCCTCACAACAAAATGAGATCAATATTTGTTATTCCCACCTAGCAGATAAGGAAATGGAGAGTGCGAGTTTAAGTAATGTGTCTAAGGAGACACAGATCCTGTCTTGAGAAAGCCAGAATCTAAACCCAAGGCTCAGAAAGAAACCTGTACCCTTTTCTTTATTCCAGATTTCTTTCAGTTCTCAGAAGTTTACCTTATCACCATTCTCAGCCTGATTGTATTTCTATTGAACTGTCATTGTCTCTACCATTATAAATAGTATTGTGAAACAATTACTTTGTTCCTTTGATAATTTCCAGGATACTGTCAGAAGAGATTGGGGTAATAAATACAAATATTAATACTAATATCTTAAATTTACATACTAATACTTTATAGTTTTTCAACATACCCATTTATTCTCTCATCTCATTTTCAGGAGAAACAGGTTTATTCATTTATTTTTTAGTAGCTTCATTATTTCTCAAAGACTCATACATTGATTGCAAATAAAATTAAGCAATATAGAAAATTACAAAGAAGAAAGTAAAAAAATCACCCTAAGTCCCACTACCCAGAGATAACCACTTAATAAGCATATCTTTTATATAACTCTCTATTTGTATAGTTTGCTTCAATGGCATCATGCGGTACCTACCTCTTTAGCCTGTTATTTTTCATTCAGAGTATGTTGAAAATAGCTTTTCACATCAATAAACACAAATTTACATTTTAGTTTTTGTGGGCTATATAGTATTCCAATTTAGGGATGTATTTTACTTAACCAGTCTCCTACTGATGGACTCTGAGACTACTTCCAATTTTTTATTGTTATAAGAAATAATTAGTCTCATTGTAAAGATTAGGGAACTGAAGCTCTGAGAAGCTAAATGACTCCTTTTTCAAACTTCAGGTCTGGAATTAGGCTGCTTAGGCTAAACCCCAAACTAACGACTCTTAAAACAATGCTCTTTCCAACTAAAATACAAAAACAGGAAGCAGGAATTCTTGACATACATATATTAGTAACATGGACTTGACAACTAAAAATGAGATTTATTTTAACTATCCCATTTCTTTCAAAGTTAAGCAGGGGAAGCCAGGATGGCTCAGTGGTCTAAGCACTCGCTTTGCAGCCCCAGGGACTGAGGATTGAATCCCGGCCCTGGCCCTTGTGGACTCATATGCTGAACTGAGGTGTACTTCCCATGCAGGAGGCCCCCAGTTTGGTCCTCGCCCCCTAGTTTGGCCCTTGGCTTGAGGGGTCCTGCCTCCCATGTGGGAGGCTCCCAGCCCAGTTCCTGCCCTGCACAGCCCCTGCCCACCTGTGTGGAATGAAACCATGTCGAAAACTGATGATGTACAACTATGGAGACTGCTCTGGGCCCTCCCCCTTCTCTCTGTCTCTCTCTGTCTCTGTCAAAAACAATAAAATAAATTTTAAAAAATGTGGTGTGTGTGAGACAGACAGACAGACAGACAGACACAGAGGCAGAGAAAGATAATGGTATGTATAAGGCCAAGGTAAGAAAAAGTGTTAAGGAACAACACGCCCAAAATGGAGTCACATGTTCTAAGCCCACCACTACTTAATACACTTAATACCTAGCCTGACTGTACTAATTTTAAATAGTCTAGAATTTCTTGGTCAGTGCTAGTGATGTAGGTAATCTGCCTGGTAAGACTCCTTGCCTTACCATAAGGGAAGGTAAACTTGCCTGAAATAATCCACTCTTTTAATTTCCTTGTCCCATCCTCTTTCCATTTATAAAAACCTTCCATTTGTACAGCTCCTCCAAGTACCTTTCTATTTACTAGATGGGACACTGCTCATTCATGAATTGTTCAATAAAGCCAATTAGATCTTTAAGTTTACTTGGTTGAATTTGTGTTCTTTAACAAGAGTAAGTGAATATTCCATTCTTATCAGACCTCACATGACCAAAGGTCTATAATCAGCAAACTCTCAACCTACTCCTGTGTGTATTGTTAAGCCAGTGTTTCTCTGAATGTAATTCCTAGACTACCTATATCACAGTCACTTGGGATAGGGAAAGGGATGCTTGTTAAAAATGCCTATTTATGGGTCTCAGGCCCATTTGTGGATCCCAGGCCCCTAGAATCTAACTTAGCATGTCTAGGATGGAGCCCAGGAATCCCCAGGTGATTCTTATATGCACTAAAGTTTGAGAATCATACTTTAAACAAACACAATTAATTGTATATTGATGGTTTGCTCAATAGTTCAAATTGATTATAGGACAACAAATTAAACTCTATTTCCACTAATATACAAGGGCTGTTGGGAAAGTATTCAATCATGTAATATGAAAAATAGAGGCATTTGTGGCTGGATATTTTCCAGACAGCCCTTGTATTTGAATTAAATCTGTTTCAAGAAAAAGCAACTATGAAATGCTGAAGAAACAAACAAAAAAAAGACAAAAAAAAACAAACACTGGATGATTGAGAATATAAATCCATACAACCTTTCTGAGATTGGTGGCAATATGTATCAAAATCTTTTTAAATGTGTGACCCATATTTTCTACTCCTAGTTATGTATCTTAAGGAAATAATTTAATGAGTGAGCTAAGAAGTATGTACAAGAATCTTTATTTTTGGGAAAGCTGGGATGGCTCAGCAGGTTAAGCGCTCGCTTTGAAGCCCCGGGGACCGAGGATCGAATCCCAGCCCCGGCCCATGTGGACCCACATGCTGAACTGAGGTGTGCCCCCAGTTCAGTTCTTGCCGGCGCAGCCCCATGCCCACCTGTGGAGTGAAACATATGAAAAATTAATGTTGACTATGGAGACTGCTCTGGGCCCTCCACCTTCTCTCTGTCTCTCTCTGTCTCTGTTTCTGTCAAAAATCAATAAAATAAATCTTTAAAATAAAAAATAAAAAAAAGAATGTTTATTTTGCCATTGTTCATAATAGTGAAAAAATTAGAAGCCATCTAAATGTCTAACAACAGGAGATTAGTTAAATAAGCACCAAGAGGGAAAGCTGGGATGGCTCAGCAGGTTAAACGCTCGCTTTGAAGCCCCGGGGACCAAGGATCGTATCCCGGCCCCGGCCCATGCGAACCCACATGCTGAATTGGGGAGTGCCCCCAGTTCAGTTCTTGCCGGGACCTATGTGGGAGGCTCCCGGCCCGGTTCCTGCCCTGTGCAGCCCTGTGCCCACCTGTGGAGTGAAACTATATGGAAAACTAATGTCAACTATGGAGACTGCTCTGGGCCCTCCCCCTTCTCTCTGTCTGTCTCTGTCTCTGTTTCTCGCTATCAAAAATCAATAAAATAAATCTTTAAAATAAATAAATAAATAAATAAGCACCAGGCAATATATGCAGATTGATATTCAATGACATGCAAACATGGTATGTTTATAACATACCATTGTTCAAGAGAAAAAGATTATAAAACATATTATCATGTTTCATTTTTGTAAAAAAAATTAAAACAAAAGACTTGGAAGGATAAATACAAAATTTTAACAGTAATTATCTTTGGGTGCTAGGGCTACAGGGAATGTACGTTTTTCTTTGCAACTTTTCTAAGTTGTTTTACAACAAGATAGATTACTTTTACAACCTGAAAAAAGCAATAAGGCTGCATTGACTTCAAATTAAAGGCGGTAGGCCACTGAATTCTATGTCAGAAGATTGGGTTAAAGTCCCAGATGTATTGCTTTGAACCTCATTTTTCCCCTCTGAAATGGAAATGATATCACCTCAGAGGGTGGTTATGAGATGAAATATGGAAATGCTTTGTAAATTTTAAAATGTTTTATAGGGGATGCTGCGATAGCTCAGCTGTTGAGTACTTTCTTCACAATCGCAAGGTCCAGGGTTTGATTCCCAGTCCCGACCTGTGCAAACTCATATGGTGAACTGTGTCACAACTGGTCATCACAGGGTGAGGATAGCTCGAAGGCAAAGGTTCTTGCCTCTAATGGGGGAGGCACATGGTTCAGTGCCCACCCTGTGTGGCCTGCATCCACCTGTGTGGAGTGAAACCATGTCACAACTAATGATGCACAACTATGGAGACTGCTTTGGGCCCTCCCCCTTGTCTCTCTCATCTTCTTTCAAACAATAAAATACATCTTTTAAAAAATTATAAAATGTTTTATAAAGTTAGTGTGTTATTGTCTGGATTTTCACATCAGAGACCGAAATTCATTCAGTACCTAAATATGCAAAGATCTGTCATTAAAGCATAACGCTAGACCTTTTGAATTTTTTTATTGTTGTTTTCTTTTTTCTTTTTCTTTTTTTTTTTTTTTTTGACAGAGAGACAGAGACAGAGAGTGGGGAGGGCCCAGAGCATTCTCCATAGTTGTATGCCAGTCATTAGCTGTTGGGTGGGCTTGGGGAGGTGCAGGGCAGGAACTGGGCCAGGGGCCTCCCATGTCCCGGCAAGAACTGAACTGGGGGCACACCCCAGTTCAGCATATAGGTCCACATGGGCCAGGGCCAGCATTTGATCCTCGAACTCCAGGGGCTGCAAAGTGAGCACTCAACCTACTGAGCCATCTCATGGCCCTAAAATTTTTATTGCAGAAATTTTAAAACATAAAAATATAGATAGAATTAGATAATGAACTGCCATGTATACTTCACCTGGCTTCACTATTATCAACTTATGGCCAATCTTGTGTTAGCTATACTCCTCACCCTGCACCTTCTCCCACATAAACATGACGCCAGACTTTAAACTGACATTAAGCCTCTGTAACTCGCAAGTACACAACAGAATATTTCAGTTCATAGTTCCTCATCTAAAAAGATAGAATTGTACACTTTGAAAGGGTGAATTTTATGATATTCAAACTATATTTGTCCAACACTTAGCATAAGTCTGGCATTTAGAAATGGCTCATTATGGGTAAATTCATCCATGGTGTTGCCACCACTTCAAGCTCTAAGGTGGCTACAAACCCTCCTTAAAAAAAAACATACATTCACTAAGAAACAACCAAAAGGTTAATAGTGATAATATGTGCCAAGTGTGGTCATGGGATTGTGGGTGACATTTTCCCCCTCAATTTCCATGAAAACCTATGATTTATATTAAAATCTATGATTCATAATATATATCACTTAATATTAAAAAACAATCAGTGTCCAGCCATATATTTCTCCAGGTTTTTCATTCTCAGAAGGTATGCTATCAGAAATTTAACACTACTACCAAGAGTCGATTTAGTGAGGTGAAGTAGGCATGGCCTTTTCTCAGCAAGACAAATCTGTTTTGCCTGCCCCGTGCACCCCAAGATGATGGCTCCCTGCCAGTTTTATCTTTGCCTCTTAGCTCATCCTGCCTCTGAACTATGTTGGTAACATGATCAGCAACAACTTAGATGGGAAGGACAACTTTGATGAGCAGTTGAGAATGCAAGAATTGAATGGAGACACCAAGGATGGAGACACCCAGAAAAATCCTAGCAGAGAAACCAATTCTTTCAGGCAACAGCCAACTGACAGCCCCTACAAGTGGGACCTGAACAAGAAGCCTTGGTTTCCCAAGGTAACTGAAGATTTCATTGTTATTTATACATATCAGGCCAATTGTGACTTTTCTGATGATGGTGCACCTAGCTCCACTGAAAATGTACAAGATGTTAGTGCTAAGCCTGCAGAGGAACTTCCACAAAGAAAAAGCCCTGAATGCACTGATTCCAAAATGAGGGGAGAAAAGATAAAGGTGAATCAGGATGGTTTCATGTTGAAAAAGACAGAAATACAAATGTATATGTGTCTGGTTTGCCTCCAGACAGTTGACTGAATTTATACAGCTCATGTCCAAGTTTGGTTGGGGTTATTATAAAAGATCCTCAAACAGAAGAATTTAAGGTCTAGCTTTACAAAGATAATCCAGGAAATCTTAAAGCAGATGGACTTTACTGTTATTTGAAGAGGGAATCTGTGGATAAACTTTTGGATGAAGATGAAATTAGAGGCTACAACTTACATTCGAGGTAGCAGAGTTATAACTGAAGGGGAAATAAAGAATGTCTTTAAGAAGAAGTACAGGGACTACAAGAAAAAGCTGCCTCTGCAACAAAAGCAGTTGGATTGGAGACCTGAGAGATGAGCTGGGCTATTCTGAAGGCAACACGAGCAAGTCATTATCATCAAAAATCTGTTTCATCTTATGGATTTTGGTACTGAATGAGATCAGAGAAGACCTTCATGTAGTGCATTCAAAGTTTAGACAGATTAGGAAGCTCTTTCTCTTTGATAGACACCCAAATGGTGAGGCCTCTTTGTCCTTCAGGGACCCACAGGAAGCTGATTATTATATTCAGACCCTCAATGGACAATGGTTTGGTGGTGGTCAGATCACTGCCCAAGCATGGGATAGGACTACAAATTAACAGGTGGAGGAGACCACAAGAGAAACAGAGGAAAGGCTGAAAGAATGGGAGGCTTTCCTCAATGCTTCCGAGGCCAATAAAGGGTGTTCGGTGGTCAAATTCCATCTGTACTGGGGAAACTCGGAAGCCCGGATGGTTCAGTGGGTCAAGCGCTTGCTTTGCAGCCCTGGGGACCAAGGGTCGAATCCGGGCCCTGGCCTATGTGGACCCATATGCTGAACTAAGGTGTGCTTCCCATGTGGAAGGCCCTCTGCCCAGTTCCCTCCCTGAATGGCCCCTGCCCACCTGTGTGGAACAAAACCATGTTGAAAACTGATGATGTAAAACTATGGCGACTGCTCTTGGCCCTCCCCCTTCTCTCTGTCTCTCTGTCTCTGTCTCTGTCTGTCTCTGTCAAAAACAATAAAATAAATCCTAAAAAACAATTCCATCTGTGCTTCAGAGAGGGTGGGGCCTTCTAGAGTAAGGTATTTTTCAGAGCATCTTAAAACATCTAAAATGATTGCTTAAGAAGCTGTAACTTGGGGAAGCCCGGATGGCTCAGTGGGTTAAGCGCTCACTTTGTAGCACCGGGAACCCGGGATCGAATCCCGGCCCCAGCCCGTGCGGACCCATATGCTGAACTGGGGAGCTCCCCAAGTTCAGTTCTCTCTCTGTCTCTGTATCTCTCTCTCTCTCTCTCTCTCTCCCTCTGTCAAAAAACAATAAAAAATAAATCTAAAAAAAAAAAAAGAACCTCAGTTCTGGAAGATTTAAAAAAAAAAAGAAGCTGTAACTGAAAAGGTATTTGAAGAATCTATAGATGAAAAAAAGTTTGAAAAAAATAGAAGATAGGGGAGAATTTGAAGTAGATGCTTCTGAAAAAGATGCTAAACAAAATGGCCTGGAAAAAGAGCTGAAGAAGGCTACCTTGAAGGGAAGTCTGAGGAAGGCTGCCTGAAAGACCACCCTGAAAGGGAGTCTAGAGAAGGCAGTCCCAAAAAAGAGTTTGAAGAGGGTCCAGAGAATAGCCCTGAAAAACATTCCAGAAGGAAGAAACTAAAAAATGATTATGAAGAGAATGCCTTTGAAAAGGAGTCTGGGGGAAGCTGGGATGGCTCCGCGGGTTAAGTGCTCACATTGCAGCCCTGGAGACCGAAGACTGAATCCCAGCTTCTGCCCAGGCGGACCCATATGCTGAACTGGGGTGTGCCCCCAGTTCAGTTTTTTGTTGTTGTTGTTTTTTAAGGTTTATTTTATTGTCTTTGACAGAGAGAGATAGAGACAGAGAAAGACAGAGAGAGTGGGGAGGGCCCAGAAGAGTCTCCATAGTTGCACATCATCAGGTTTCATTCCACATGGATGGGCAGGGGACACGCAGGGTGGGAGCCAGGCTGGGGCCTCCCGCATGGAGGGCACACCCTCTCGGTGCCTTGAGCCAGGGGTCAAGCGGGGGTTGGGGGGGGAGCAAGAGCCAAATTGGGGGCCTCCTGCATGGGAGGCACACCCCCATTCAGCATGTGGGTCTGCACTGGCCTGGGCTGGGATTCCATCCTTGGTCCCTGGTGCTGCAAAGTGAGCACTTAACTGGCTGAGTCATCCTGGCTTCCCCCACAGTTCAATTCTTGCCAGGGCCCATGTGAAAAAGCCCGGGCCCGATTCCTGCCCTACACAGTCCTGCACCCACCTGTGGAGTGAGATTATATCAAAAACTGATGATGTACAACAATGGAGACTGCTCTGGGCCCTCCCCCTTCTCTCTGTCTCTCCCTCTCTGTCAAAAAAGCAATAAAGGGAAAGCCGGGACGGCTCAGCGGGTTGAGCGCTCACTTTGAGGCCACGAGGACCGAGGATCGAATCCCGGCTCCGGCCCAGGCAGGACCCACGTGCTGAACTGGGGAGTTCCCACAGTTCAGTTCTCTAACTGTCTCTGTCTCTGTCTCTCTCTCTATCTGTCAAAAAGTAAAATAGAAATAACTATGCACTGAAGACAAAAAGATAATTTCTCTCTATAAATGTGAAAAAGATAAAAAAAAGAAAAAAAAAGAAAAAAAAAAAAAAGCAATAAAAATAAATCTTTTAAAATATATATCTAAAGCAAATGTGGCATAATTTTAGGATTATGTAAGGACTTAGATGTTTGTTGTATTATTTTTTATACATTTATGTACAAAAACATAAAACATACAGTGCCAACTATGTCATAGGCACTGTTAGGTTCTTTACCTGTATTAACTAATTTAGTCGTTTCAACAACCCTGTAAAGTAGTTACTATGATTATCCTCATTTTCCAGTGAGAAAACTGAGGTACATAAATTAGAATCTTGCCCACTGTTACTTACATATTTGTTAAGTAGTGACCCTGGGATTGGGAGGCAATCTGGCTTCAGAGTCCAATCTCTTACAACCACACCCTACTTCCTCTTTAGATATTTCAAAAATTTTTAAAAGTAAGAGGGAGGCAGGATACAGCAGGAAGGTAAAATGCTCTAGCATCACACAGAGCAATGGAAAGAGGTTCTTTCCAAACCTTCTTTTGCTCCTAATAGGAAATGCTTAAATTTCCCACCATAACATGTGACAAAAGCCAGCGTGTCCTGCCCCGACCTACAGACCATCCAACACCACCACACAGTGGTAACACTAAGGTAAAAGCGAAGTTACTTGTGACTTGGGAGGAGGAAGATAACTCAAACAAACTCTGAGAACTCTTTTGAGGCCTCAGGTCTTCAAGAATCTCTCTGGAAGGCAACGCAAAGGGGAATAATTAGTGCTACGAGTGAAGGTTTTTCAATTAGAGTCTGAGGTGATAATCCTGAGAGTTTTGGTTGTTGCTAAATTACTGTCTTCATTTGGGCAGGACCGTTTGAACAGGCAAATTCCCAAGTGACTCAGAATCCACACAAATGAAATAAAAATTAACACCAAGCTTCTTGGTGTATTATTACACAAGAGCAAAACTAAGACTAGATAGAAATTGAATGTAATGTCTGCCTCCAGATCTGTTGGTGGCCTCTGTCAGCACTTTGGGGGTGGGTCAAAGGCCATTATGGATGGATGGCCTGTGGGAGGTGGCTGACAGCCACCTCCCACAGCTCTGCCCCCATGTCCAGGCATAGCATGGCTCAAAGGTTTGGGGAAACTTACAACTTGGACTAGTGGTGGCAGTTCTCATGGTGAAGAGAAATTAACTGAGCAAGAAAAAGCTTTAGGAAAAAAGGTAGCTGAACATTTTTCAAATAGATAATTTATTTTAAAGATTTATATTTTGTTTTTTGACAGAGAGAGAGACAGACAGACAGAGAGACAGAGAGAAAGGGGTGGGCCCAGAGCAGTTTCCATAGTTGACATCATTAGTTTTCCATATAGTTTCACTCCACAAGTGGGCACGGGGATGCACAGGGCAGGAACTAGGCTGGGAGCCTCCCGCATAGGCCCCGGCAAGAACTGAGCTGGGGGCACTCCCCAGTTCAGCATATGGGTCCACATGGGCAGGCCCAGGATTTGATCCTCAGGCTCTGGGGCTGCAAAGCGAGCGCTTAACCTGCTGAGCCACCCCAGCTTCCCCGATAATTTATTTTAAAATAATAAAGGATGTTTTTCAGTCCTGTCATGTTTCTGAATTTTACAATTTTGTTTTCCCTGTAGGAAGTTCTTTATGGGCCTTTTTCCATTCCCACAAAAGAGTGACTACCACATGGATAGATCAATCATTACATTTCCAGAGCAATTTCTTCTTTACAAAGAGATTCCATATCTATTACAGTGATGTCTTGGAATTCAAGCTTAACCCGTCCCATTTGAGTTCCAAAACGTTCGAGTTCTAAGACAAGAGTGGATGTTCAGATAAAGCTACGGGGCTGTACAGTCAATACATCCCACGTGAACATGTTGGCGTTCGGATTCCAAAGCAGCATTCAGACTCTGAGGCAAAATATGCTTGATTTTTTCATTGAGATTCCAAGTTCAAGTTTTGGGTCATTCGGATTCCAAGGTATCACTGTATATATCATTTGGTTCTCATGTTATTTGAGTCATATAAAATAGGAATAACAGAACAATAATATTGAGCATTTTATGCTAATGAAAGCCAGTCATAGGGAAAGCTGGGATGGCTCAGTGGGTAAAGCGCTCGTTTTGAAGCCCTGAGGACCGAGGATCGAATCCCGGCCCCGGCCCCGGCCCATGCGGACCCACATACTGAACTGAGGTGTGCCCCAGTTCAGTTCTTGCTGGGACCTATGTGGGAGGCTCCTGGCCCAGTTCCTGCCCTGCGCAGCCCTGTGCCCGCCTGTGGAGTGAAACTATATGGAAAGCCAATGTCAACTATGGAGACTGCTCTGGGCCCTCCCCCTTCTCTCTGTCTCTCTCTGCCTCTGTTTCTCTCTGTCAAAAATCAATAAAATAAATCTTAAAAAAAAAAGAAAGCCAGTCATAAAAGATCACATATTATAGATTTCATTTATATAAAAAGCCGGGATGGCTCAGAGGGTTAAACACTCTCTGCCATGCAGACCCATATGCTGAATTAGGGCGTGCCTCCCATGTGGGAGATCCCCAACCCAGTTACTGCCTTGCTCTGCCCTCACCCACCTGTTGTGGGACGAAACCATGTTAAAGACTGATGATGTGCAGCTATGGAGACTGCTCTGGGCTCTCCCCCTTCTCTCTGTCTCTCTCTCTGTCTCTGTCAAATAAAACCTTGAAAAAAATAAAAATAAAATGTTTAGAGTAGACAAATTCATAGAGATATAAAATTATCATTGTCAGGGGTTGGGGGGAAGGGGTAATGGAGAATGATTGCTAATGAGCATAGGGTTTCTTTTAGGGGTGGTAAAAAAGTTCTGTAGTCAGATAAGGGGTGATGGTTTCACAACATTGTGAATATATGAAAAACCACTGAATTGTACACTTTAAAATGGTGAACTTATGGAATGTAAATCTTATCTTGATTTTTTTTTAATTGTAAAAGAAAAAGATTCAGTGCTTACCACGTGCTAAGACTGGCTAAGGGCTTCACATGCATCAAGGTATTTGTCTCACTTAATTATCTTGACAAGCTTATGAGATACTATCATTTCCTTTTTTACAGATGGGGACACAGGCTCACAGAGACATTGGTCCACAGGGATGTGGCGAACAAATAGTGCCAACCAAAATTCAGATTTTTGACTCTCACTTTCAAATCAGACCTTTAATTGCTGTCATTCCAATAATTCAAGGAGCTATTTCTTTCTTGTATTTATTTTTTATTTTTTAAGATTTATTTTATTGTTTGACAGAGAAACAGATAGACAGACAGACAGGGAGAATGAGGAGGGCCCAGATCAGTCTCCACAGCCATATATCATTAGTTTCTAGATAGTTTCATCCCACAGGTGGATGTGGGACCCTGCAGGGTGGGAACTGAAGTGGGGGCCTCCCACATGGGAAGCATGCCCCAGTTCAGCATATGGGTCTCCTCCAGCCGGTGCCAGGACTCGGTCCTCAGACCCCATGACTTCAAGGCAAGCGCTCAACCCATTGAGCCATCCCAGCTTCCCTTCTTCTTCTTCTTCTTCTTCTTCTTCTTCTTCTTCTTCTTCTTCTTCTTCTTCTTCTTCTTTGTTTTTAAGATTTATTTTATTGTTTTGAGAAATGAAAGAGAGAGAGATAGAGAAGGGGGGAGGGCCCAGAGCAGTTCAAGGAGATATTTCTGAGTGTAACACATCTGATACCATTTTGTCAGCTCAACTGTCTTTGTAAAAGGTCTTTGCAATGTTTTATGCTTTTACTATATATGGTGTCTTTTTTTTAATATATATATTTAATTTATTTTTGACAGAGAGAGAGAGAGAGAGATACAGAGACAGAGACAGAGACAGAGAGAGAACTGAACTGGGGGCACTCCCCAGTTCAGCACATGGGTCCGCACAGGCCGGGGCCGGGATTCGATCCTCGGTCCCCGGGGCTGCAAAGTGAGCGCTCAACCCACTGAGCCATCCCAGCTTTCCTGTCTTTTTTTTTTTATTTGGTATTTTTTCTCCCCCGTTTTTGAGAGTGAAACAAATAATTGCCCCCGTGAAAGCCCTTAACTCTCTAAATTACCTTTCTTTCTTTCTTTCTTTTAAGATTTATTTTATTGTTTTTGACACAGAGAGAGACAGAGAGAAGGGGGAGGGCCCAGAGCAGTTTCCATAGTTGTATGTCATCAGTTTTTGACGTAGTTTCATTCCACACAGGTGGGAGTGGGCTGCACATGGTTGGAATGGGGCTGGAGGCCTCCCACATGGGAGGCGCACCCCCGTGAGCTGGGGACTGAACCGGGGGCCTCCGACATGGGAAGGTCACCCCAGCAAGAACCAAAGTGAAAGGCCACATCACAGTTCAGCATATGAGTCTGCAGATTGGCCAGGGTCGGGATTTGATTCTCAGTTCCTGGGGCTGCAAAGCAAGCACTTAACCCGCTGAGCCATCCCAGCTTCCCCTAAATTATCTTTCTTCTGATAAAAAGCAAAGTTTAATTTCTTAGCTCCTCTTCGAGGAAGTCCCTTAGGGTCACAAAACCACAGCTGATTTTAAACAAAGCTGTGATTTATATCTCCTACAGTCACTCTGTTCCAAAGACACAAACACCTTGTCACACAGTTAGTTCCCTTGTGTTTGTTTACTCATTTACATCACAAATGAGCCAGTCAAAACACTAGAGAAGGAAAAGACACATAGCAATATCTTCTGGTGTGGGTGAATCCTCAGACATTCAGAGTTGGAGCAAACCTTATAGATGATTTGTTCTAACCTCCTCTCTAACATGGAGAACTCCAGGGTGGAGAAATGTTGAGTGACTTTTCCAATGCCATGGAACTAGAAGCAGACATGAGCCTAAAATTCTGACACTGTATACCATTGCCTTGGAGGATTTCTCAAATGATTCTCAATCCAAAGAGAATCCTTAGGACAGTTTCATTTAGTGTTACTGATATTGCTTGTTCCCATATTACTATGTGAACTTCACTAGTAAAAATGACACTCCTGCTCTGGGCAGTGAGCACGTAATGCAATACACAGACAATGTAATGTAGAATTGTACACCTGGAACCTTTGTAATTTTTGCCAACCAATGTCACCCCAATAAATTTAACAATTAAAAAATAAAATTACATTAAAAAAATGACACTCCTGGTATGTCCATATATAATGAATTATTATGTAACCATTCAAAGTTATGAGGATGTGTATTTATTGCTATTTATATAGAGTATAAATTTTAAAAGGTTAATTAAAATATAAGTATAGTAGGGGAAGCCAGGATGGCTCAGTGGGTTAAGCGCTTGCTTTGTAGCCCTGAGGATCAAGTATCAAATCCCAGCCTCAGCTCATGCAGATCCATATACTGAACTGGGGTGTGCTTCCCATGCGGGAGGCCCCCAGTTAGGTTCTTGCCCCCTGGTTCAGCCCCTGGCTCAAGGGGGCGTGCCTCCCATGCAGGCGGCCCCCAGGCAGGTTCCTGCCAGGTTCCTGCCCTGTGTGGCTCCAGCCCACCTGTGTGGAATGAAGCCATGTTGAAAACTGATGACGGGGAAAGCTGGGATGGCTCAGTGGGTAAAGCGCTCGCTTTGAAGCCCCGAGGACCAAGGATCGAATCCCGGCCCCAGCCCATGCGGATCCACATGCTGAACTGGGGTGTGCCCCCAGTTCAGTTCTTGCCGGGACCTATGTGAGAGGTTCCCGGCCCAGTTCCTGCCCTGCGCAACCCTGTGCCTGCCTGTGGAGTGAAACTATATGGAAAACTAATGTCAACTATGGAGACTGCTCTGGGCCCTCCCCCTTCTCTCTGTCTCTCTCTGTCTCTGTTTCTCTCTGTCAAAAATCAATAAAATAAAGCTTTAAAAAAAAAAAAGGAAAAAAAAAGAAAACTGATGACGTACAACTAAGGAGACTGCTCTAGGCCCTCCCCCTTCTCTCTTTGTCTATCTCTGTCTCTGTCTCTGTCAAAAACAATAAAATAAATCTTTATTATTTTTCTACTTTGTGATAATCTATATGTTCTGATATTTTTACAATATACTTTCAAAAATAATAATGTTCTAATTTTTAAAAAGTGAGAGTAGTGGATGCCGGGATGGCTCAGTGATTGAACACTTCTCTTGCATTCATGAGGTCTGGGATTGGATTCCTGACTCCAGCCCGTGCAAACCCATATGCTGAACTACAGCATAACTTGTAAATGCGG
Source organism: Craseonycteris thonglongyai (assembly GCA_004027555.1). Lineage (NCBI taxonomy): Eukaryota > Metazoa > Chordata > Mammalia > Chiroptera > Craseonycteridae > Craseonycteris > Craseonycteris thonglongyai. The sequence goes on along the minus strand of PVKE010021290.1, from coordinate 8,057 downwards.
GGATGGCACAGCAATAAATGTTCTTGACTCATGTGGGAGGCCCCTGGTTCAGTTCTGTCCCACCCTGTGTGGTCCCACATCCACCTGTGTGGATTGTCAAAAAGAAACCCAAAAAACTAATGATGTACAACTATGGAGACTGCCCTGAGCCCTCTGCCCTTCTCTCTCTTACACCTTCTCTCAAACAATAAAAATAAATAAATCTTTTTAAAAAGTGAGAGTAGGAAAAATATCTTAAACAGGACACAAAAAGTATGAAGCATAAAAAAAAAATTGACAAAATGGACCATATTAAAATTTAAAAATGCAGTTTATTACAAGACATTGATAAGAAAGTGAAAAGATGAGCCATACACTGGGAGAAGATAGTCCCAATGCACGCATCCAATAACAAACTTAAAAATATATATTAAAAATATATTTTTACAAATAACTAAGTAAAAGACAGACAACCCAATAGTTAAATGGACAAGTGACATGAGCAGGCACTTCACAAAAGAGTGTGTCCAAAATTTCCAATTTAAGAAATTAAAAACCTACAAATGAGATACACACTCATTTGAATGGCAGATATTTTAGAAAATGACAATACCAAATTGGCCAGGTTGTGGAACAACTAGAACTCTGATATATTTCTGGTGGGAATAAATTGGTAAAACCACTTTGAAAAACTGTTTGTTGGGGATGCTGAGATGGCTCAGTGGACTAAACTCTCATTTTGCAGCCACGGGGTTTGGGGATCCAATCCAGTCCCAGCCCCAGCCAATGTGGACCCATATGCTGAACTGGGGCATGCTTCTCTTGTGGAAGGCTCCCAATTTGGTTCCCACCCCGTGTGGCCCCACATCAACCTGTGAGGGAATCAAACTATGCTGAAACTGATGATGTACGGCTGTCGAGACTGCTCTGGGCCCTCCCCCTTCTCTCTGTCTCTCTCTGTCTCTCTCTCATTCTGTCAAAGAATAAAAATAAATTTTAAAAAATCTGTTTGCTCTACCTGTTAAAGTTAAACTCATGCCTACCCTCTGGTCCAACAATCTCTCCTAGGTATATACCTAAGAGAAGTGAGGGCTATGTCCACCAACAGAAATGTATAAGGCTATCCATACTGGTGCTACTCATAGTCACCAAAAACTCAAAACAATCCAATGCCAATGAACAGTAGGAAGGATAAATTGTGTGATCTACCCACACACTATGGAACACTAAATATTATTCAAGTATGAACATCATGGGTGATTCACACACACATAATGTTGAAGAGCATACAAAAAAAGCATATTCCATACGATTCCATTTATAAGATTGGCAAAACTGGGGAAGCTGGGATGGCTCAGTGGGTTAAACGCTCGCTTTGTAGCCCTGGGGACAGAGGATCGAATCCCGGCCCCGGCCTGTGTGGACCCATATGCTGAACTGGGGTGTGCTTCCCATGCAGGAGGCCCCCAGCTTGGTTCTTGCCCCCCAGTTGGGCCCCTGGCTCAAGGGGGTGTGCATCCCATGCTGGAAGCCCCCAGACCAGTTCCCACCCTCCGCAGCCCCCACCCACCTGTGTGGAACAAAACCATGTTGAAAAACTGATAACGTATAACTATGGAGCTGCTCCGGGCCCTCCCCCTTCTCTCTGTCTCTCTCTGCCTCTGTCTCTCTCTGTCAAAAACAATAAAATAAATCTTTAAAAAAAAAGAAAAGATTGGCAAAACTAATCTCTGCTGATAGAGGTGGGACTGTTAATTATCTAGGAAGATGGGGAGGGGGAAACAATGGCTATTGACTGGGTGGAAGCATGAGAGAGCCTTCTGGGATGCTGGAAATGTTCTAAATAACTTGGTATGTACATAGGTAAAAATTCATCAAGCTTAATACTTTCACACTTCACTGTAGGCAATTATAACTTAATTTTTAAAAGTTTTATTAAAAAGTGTCAGAGCAAAAAGAAGAAAGCCATTCATTCAGTTTTGGATGGTGAATATAAAAACTTGAAAAAACAGCCCATAAAGAAAGGCCAGGGAAGCCAGGATGGCTCAGTGGGTTGAGCGCTCACTTTGCAGCCCTGGGGACAGAGGATCGAATCCCGGCCCCGGCCCGTGCAGTCCCATATGCTGAACTGCGGAGCTCCCCCAGTTCAGTTCTCTCTGTGTCTCTGCATCTCTCTCTTTTTCTCTCTGTCAAAAACAATAAAGAAAATAAAAAATTTAAAAAAAAAGAAAGGCCAGACTTCCTCTCCAGTAGAAAAGGACAATTCAGAGCTTTTCTCCTGAGAACATTCAATATTTTCCTGGTCTCTTCATACATTACTACTCACTGGTGAACAGCACTAAAATTTCCCAGGCAAACCTCACATTGCAATTCTAATCTAGTCATTTTTGGTTTGTCAGGTAAGGGATTGGATTATATCATTTACACATACATATTACAAATGTATACATATTTACAAATGTATACATATCGTAGAGAGGAAAACAAATGATTCCAACCCTTTGCATAACAAATTTTTTTAAGATTTATTTTATTGTTTTTTGACAGAGACAGACAGAGAAAGACAGAGAGAAGCGGGAGGGCCCAGAGGATTCTCCATAGTTGACAGCATTAGTTTTCCATATAGTTTCACTCCACAGGTGGGCGCGGGGCTGTGCAGGGCAGGGACTGGGCCGGAAGCCTCCTGCATAGGTCCCAGCAAGAACTGAACTGGGGGAACACCCCAGCTCAGCATATGGGTCTGCATGGGCAGGAGCCAGGATTCTATCCTCGGTCTCCAGGCCTGCAAAGAGCGCTTAACCCACTGAGTCATTCCAGCTTCCCCTGCCTAACAAAATTGTTGAAAGTTTGTTCTGCCCTGCCCAGTTTTTCCCCTCAGCAAACTCAGTTTGCTTTCCACTTCAGCTATTATCAAGCCTCTGAGCCTCCTCTCTGCAGAGCTTGAGCCTCCAAGTAGTTCCTCCATCCTTCTTCCTAGGGGCCCATCCCATATCTGATTCCTGTTCTAAACTGAAGCATTTATGGACAATTAAAGTATTACCTGGAAAGTGTCAGCTGTGCCCTTTCCCAAGGGGTTTTTACATTATAAAAGAGGCCTTTATAGAAACTCTGGACACAGATATACGAGGGCTGTCCGGAAAGTATCTAGCCATGTAACTGTTCTCATTATATTGACAATGGCTGGATTTTTTATGGACATTTCTTGTATGTAAGAGCAAAAAAGGGAATTTACAAAAGCAAGTTGCATTTGAAATGATTGCCAGGTTCCCTAGAAGTTAGCTTGTAAGTAAACTGAAATTTATAATTCATAGCAAAGGAAATACCTCACTACATGTTGAGAAGAACCTGTGAGACCCGATTTTAGATCATGTAAGACTCACTGGGAAAGGTCAGCAATTTCACAGGGTTAAGAAACTGGAACTTGGAGGACTTAGAATGTGAACTGAGTCACAATACTCTCTCCTGACCAGTGCCCCAGCCCTCTGCCTTTGTCTTCCAGAAAGGCCTTTTAACCAAAAGGGTTTCATGAGCCATCCTTCCAGAAAGAGATTAAGAGCCCTTGTAAGCCGATTTTCTTCTGGCAAATTCTTTCTCCTTTTTATTTCCTTTTCTAGTTTTCATCTTACTCTCACTTCTGTTATGTCCCTTCTTGACCCTTTGGAAAGGGTCTAGTAGTAACTATACACTGCCACAACCTTTGATTTCAAATTTTCTCCATGCATTATTTTCATGGATGGTCATGGATGGTAGTGGTGGCACCAAGAGGTGGCTTGGGGAGAACTTTAGCCTCCCTATCATCAAGCCACTCCAAATAAACACCCAATTTAAGTAGAAACCGTGCTAGGGAAATGCAGCTTCATAACAATTTCCTGAAATTAAGAGTCCCCAAGTTTCACAACTCTAAAGGGTATTACTTATGTGAAATATAGTGTAAGGGATGCCCTGAAATTGTACAAGAAGGGAGGCTTGCCTAATATCTTCCAAAGAGACTGACCTTCCTAACATCTGCCATTACAGAAATTCAGGAGTACCTTTGATAAGTGATAGAAAAACTGGACTCCCCAGGCTTTAGCAGATACCAGCAGAAAGAGTCAAGTTCACAGAAATCACTAATGTAACAGGGAAATAAAACAGGATCATAGTTTGAGAAAAGTAAGGTCCAGAGTGCAAGAGGGCAGGAGTTAGTCAGCAAACACAGCAAAATTAAACAGGGCCTAACATTGATCCTGGGAGAAGGCTGCCTGGACTTTGGTTTTACATGGAGAAGAGAGGAGCTCTGAACCCATTCATGTTGATTTGAACCACAGAGAAGCCCAAACCTTACAATTAATCACCAGAAATGCTGAGAGGGCTTCTCACAAAAATGACCAAAATTTTAACAGTTGACTTAACACTTAAGTAGAAGCTGATATGTTTCAGGTGGATTCAGATTTGATCTGGAGCCTTGAGTGTTTCACTGTACTATGTTCCCAAATCTACTGGTTAAAAAAACAAAAAACGAAAAACAAGAGAACTTGGACATCTACAAATCTAAAAGAGGATTAACATGATTGTTATTGTTGGTTCTCTAAGAACCACTGATTCAGATATGTATGAATGTAGGGAAAAGGGGTTTTCCGGTCAAGATGGCATAGTAGATAAATACTGTGCTCACCTCCTCTCATGACCACATCAAAATTACAACTAAACTATTGAACAATCAAACTGGAGAACCATCTGAAGACTAGCTGAAAAGAAGAGGCAGAAAATGGGTTTGGCCGCACATCCATGTGTGGCAGTTCAGAATCGAGAGGGTTATCTAAGGTGCAGAGGACCCCCTGAGAAGCAAAGGGTTCCAGGCTCACACTGGGCTCCACAGCCCGGAGAACCAGTGCCAGGAATAAGAGCTCCTCATATGGCTGTGAAAATCAGTGGGATTCCATCCATCTGGATGGGACAGAAGACTGCTGGAAACCCAGGAGTCCTCTTAAATGGCCTTTTCACAGACTCACTTGCATGCACTCACCTTGGAAACATCAGAGACATACAGTGAGAAGCTGAGTTGTGTGGCTTCAGGGCAAGGGCTAGAGGAAGAGCTGCCATTGTCTCTGTGTTGAGCCCTCTCCCCGTATAAGCCAAATCTGAATCTGTATTAGCCTGCTGAAATATGCTTGCCCCACCAAGATGACTCACTGAGACCCTACCCAACCCAACTTGCATACTGCCAGAGGTTCTTTCAGTGGTTGAGAATTATGGCAGCTGGCAGGCAGCTGTCATGTAGTGGCAGGCCTCAAGGTGCACCTGAGCCTTTCGCTGAGCTGCCCCAGGCCTAGTACTGGTAGCAGCTGGTCTCAGTTTGTAGTGTGACCTCTCCCATGCACCTCTGGGTCCAGCACAGGTAGCTACCAACCACGGGTCTCTTTATAGCTCCTACCAGGTAGCTCCAAGCTGTTCACAGGCAGCTGACATTGGCCTATACCAGAAACCCTTCCAAGAGGCCTAGAACCAAAACACCTGGTGGCCGGCTTCAGATCACAACAGACACTAGTCGGTTAGCCTCATAAGCAGCATATTCAAAGATCGTCCTTGGCAGTTCCATATGCTGATCCATATACTGAACTGGGGTATGGTGGACCCATATGCTGAACTGGGACATGGCCTCTAGTTCAGTACTTACCAGGGCAAGCTTTCCATGTGGGAGGACTCCAGTTTGACCTCCAGCTCGAGGGGACGTACCTTCCATGTGGAAGGTCCCTCGCCCGGTTCTTGCCCTGCACAGCCCCCGCTGACCTATGTGTAAAATGGAACTATGTCGAAAACTGATGACATACAACTATGGAGATTGCTCTGGGCCCTCCTCCTTCTCTTCTTCTCTCTCTGTCTCAGCCTCTGTGTCAAGAACAATAACATAAATGTTAAAAAAACGATTAGGAAGAAGGGGAAAGCCAGGATGGCTTAGCGGGTTAAGTGCTCACTTTGCAGCCCTGGGGTCCAAGAATCTAGTCCCAGTCCCGGCCCATGCAAACCCATATGCTGAACTGGGGTGAACTGGGGTGTGCTTCCCACGTAAGAGGCCCACAGCCCAGTTCCCCGCCCTGTGTGGCTCCTGCCCACCTGTGTGGAATGAAAGCATGTCAAAAACTGATGATGTACAACTATGGAGACTACTCTGGGCTCTCTCCCTTCTCTTTGTCTGTCTCTGTCAAAAACAATAAAATAAATCTTTAAAAAAAAAAAAAGAATGTTTAAAATTAGGAAGAAGAAAAGGATGTCCACTTTTACCATATTATTTAATATAGTATTGGACATCCTAGCTACATTAGTAATCAGACAAGAAAAATAAGTAAAATGTATCCAAATTGGAAAAGAATATGTAAAACTGTCATTATTTGCAAATGAAATGACACTATATAGAAAGAATCCTAAAAATTCCATCAAAAAACTGTTAGAACTGATAAATGAATTCAGTAAAATGTCAGGATACAAAATTAATATGCAGAAATCAGTTGCATTTTATACACTAATAAAAAATTATTAGGAAGAAAAATTAAGAAAAAAATCTCATTTATAATTGCATTTAAAAAATACATAGAAATAAATTTAACCAAAAAGTTAAAAAGACCTGTATTTGAAAAATTATTAAACATTGAAGAAAGAAATTGGAGAAGATACAAATAAATGGGAGCCTATATGGTGTTCATGGATAGGAAGAATTAGCATCATTAAAATGTCCATGCTACCTAAAGCAATCTATAGATTCAATGTAATCCCTATCAAAACACCAATGGTATTTTTCATAGAACTAGAACAAATAATTCTAAAATGTATATGGAACCACAAAAGACCCTGAATAGCCAAAGCAACCTTGAGAAAAAAAGAACAAAGTTAGATGTTTCACACTACCTGATATCAAACTATAATACAAGACTATAGTAATCAAAACAGCATGGTACAGGCATAAAAACAGACACATAGATCAGTGGAACAGAATAGAGAGCCCATAAATAAACCCATGCCTATATGTTCTATTAATCTGTGACAAAGGAGGCAAGAATATATAATGGGGTAAAGACAGTTCTTTTCAATAAATATTGTTTAGAAAACTAGACAGATATATAAAAAAAAAAAAAATCTAGACCATCTTTTTACCCCACACAAGAATAAACTCAAAGTGGATAAAAGTCATAAAATCATAAGACCTGAAATCATAAAACTCCTAGAAGAAAACATAGTAAACTCTCTGACATCACTCTCAGTAATATTTTTTTCTGATACATCTTCTTGGGCAAGGGAAACAAAAGATAAACAAGTGGAACTACATCAAACTAAAATGGTTTTGCACAGCAAAGGAAACCATCAACAAAATGAAAAGATAGTCTACTGAATGAAAGAAGATATTCACCAATGATACAACAGATAATGGGTTAATATCCAAAATTTATAAAGAACTCATATAACAACACACACACACACACAAACTAAAAAAACTAAAAAAACAATCCTGGGCAGAGGATCTGAACAGACATTCCTCCAAAGAAGACTTATAGATGGCCAACATACACATGAAAAGATGTCACTATTTATCAGAGAAATGCAAATAAAAACCACAATGAAATATCACCTCACACCTGTCAGGATGGCTATCGTCAATAAATCAAGAAACAACAATTTGGCCAGGATGTGGAGAAGAGGGAACCCTTCCTTATGCATTATTTGTGGGATTGCAACTTGGTGCAGCCACTATGGAAAATAGCATAGAGGTTCTTCAAAAAAATTAAAAATAGAAATGCTTTATGACCCAGCAATCCCCATTCTGGGTATTTATCTGAAGAAATCCAAAAAACTAATTCAAAAAGATATATGGAAGAGATCCAAGATGGCGGCATGAGAGGAGAACACTGATAACTGCCTGGGAAGGGCCTTGTGAACAGAGGGGAATCCACAGGGGAAACCCTGAGAAGAAACCTCAACTAAGAGAACCACACAACGCAGAACAACACACAAAGGTTAGAGAAAAAAGGGGAGAGCGGGAGAGGGAAAGGGAAGCAGCGGTTCGGGGACAGAGACTCGGAGCGCGGCCCGGGGCTGGCAAAAACAAA
>PVKE010021289.1:0-26679 GCA_004027555.1 Craseonycteris thonglongyai | reverse complement strand
ATTCGCGCTGGGTGCTCTGAGTGGCAGCATCCGGGCTCTGGCGGGCCAGGGAAGTGCGCCCCGGGAACAGTTAGCTAGAAGCCTGCAGCCGGAGGGCCATGACCGCTGATTAACTATCCTCTTCATCAACTATTTAGCACCTCCCTTTGTAGCTGCATCTGGAGCTGGGCTCCGGCTGCCGCATCAATATTTCAGATGGGTCTTCTTTTCAGCTAAAAATGAGCTTGTCATTGGCACAACTTTGGAGACACCCCGGAAAGCAAGGCTGCGGGCTCCTGAGCTGGGGCGAGATTTTCACATTCAGAAGGCGCCTCGCGTGTAAAAGAAACTTTGCAAACAACTCTTGTGCCTTAAACACCGGCTTAAAGGGGGAACAGATCAATTCTGCCCACGTTGAGCTCTGACCCTCGCTGGCTTTCAAGTCCTGGCGTCTCTTAGACCGAGTGTCATAAAAAAGCTCCAGACACAACAGGGTCAGACAGAGTTCTTCCAGTTCTGTGATCTCCCAGCCCACTGCCCTCCCAGTAGGGAAAGTGGCCATGGGTGGGTGACAGCAAGATGGGAAGGAGAGGGGCAGCCAATTAAAGCTAGTGCATGGGGGAAGGGAGGGGTACGCACGCGCTCTCCCCCTTCCCATCCTTCAGTGCACAGTGAGGGCTTTACTTGCACAGGGAAGCCCCCCCCACATCCCCCACCAGATCAAAGGGATTCTATTTCTCCTGTGGAGCTCTTGTCACAGGGCCATCAGGGCCATTTCCCTCTGCTTTTTTTTTTTTTTTAGATCTTTTTTATATTTATAGAGAGTAATTATTTTATCTTCAGTGCATATTTATTTTTATTTTACTTTTGACAGATAGAGAGAGAGACAGAGACAGAGACAGCTAGAGAACCGAACTGTGGGAACTCCCCAGTTCAGCACGTGGGTCCTGCCTGGGCCGGAAGCCGGGATTCGATCCTCGGTCCTCGGGGCCTCAACCCGCAGAGCCGTCCCGGCTTTCCCTCCCTCTGCTTTTTAAGAATGATTATTTGCTTACCGTGGCTTCCTCCTGTAGACTATTGGCCACACAAAGTAGAGAGCAGGCCTCATTTTGTTCATGATTATATCCTAGCAGCTAGAAGGGCATTGGGCACATAGTAGGTGCTCCTAAATACTGGTGGAAAGGATGCATGAATGAGGAGATAGAGGATTCCTTCCTTCCCTCCCTCCCTTGCTCCCTCGCTCCCTCCCTCCCTTCCTTCTGGAAACTTCTGTGTAGGTGCTGGGAATACAAGATGAGTCAGGTGGCTGGGCCTGCAGGAGACCTCCCTGCCGGGGGGCAGAAGCTTCCTGGGCTCATGTGCCCACGTCTGAGGACACTGATCCAGTCTAACCCTCAGCGCGGACAAGGATGGTGGGCGATGGTAGAGCCAGAGGGAATTCGAAAGCCTGCTTTGGAGACACATCCAGGGGTTCCCTGCAAACTTCTAGCACTTTCCTTCTCACCTTGTCCCTTGCAGACTCTATAAGTGGGTCTCCTATGGGCTGTCAGGGAAGGGTAGGATGCTGGAGATATTGTGGGGAAAATGAGCCTCAAACAATGCACGGACTGTGGAGGGGGGAGAGAGAGAGACAGACAGAGAGAGAGAGAGAGAGAGAGAGAGAGAGAGAGAGAGAGAGAGAGAGAGAGAGGCCTCTAAAAGACAGACGCTTCTGTTCCCATAGTGAGGGCACAGGGAGGGCACGCAGGGACCTAGACCATCAGAGGTGGTCTAGATGCAAGCCCCCTGGGACAGGGCCTGATCGACTGTGTCCGGGCAGGAGCCTTTTCTCCGTGGAGTCCCGGGGGAACTCTGTTTGTGGCAGGTGCTGGGTCCCGGCTCCTTGGAGATCTGGAGACTCCATTTAGGTCGGGAATGAGCACAAGTGACGGCTGGGCCACCCCCCACCCCGGACTCCGCCTGCAGCCTCAGCGGGCACTTACTTCCGGGTGTCTGCACAGCTCACAGACCCCTTAGAGAGAAGGAAGCTGGGGGCTGAAGGCAGGAGGTGGGGAGGGTGGCAGGCCAAACTGTCCCCACGCTTCCCAGTCACAGCAACAGGCCAGGCCTGATCCAGCAGCAGGGGACACCGTAACGCATCACCCGGCCCCGAGGACAGCAGGTCCCGACAGGCTCTCCACGCCACCCCCCAGCTAGGAAATAGCTAGAGAGGTTATGTTCTCACTTTAAAAGCACGCAACGGCTCATTGCCTGACAGTCAAACAAGTTGGAAGAGTAAAAAGAAAAAAGTATAAATCACCCGTGAAATCCCATTATGCTCATTAACACCTCCATTGGCTATTTTCTCTCCTGGACCATCATATGGTGACACAGAATTTCCCAGAAGTCAGATGACATTACACAGGCTAGCTTAACTTAAAAAAAGAAAATCAACAGTATTCCATAGACATTTTCCCGCGAAGGGACATAGAATGTTACGGTGGCTTTAATCCGGCAAGTGCAGCAGAAACACCAGGGCTCTGGATAAAATACAGATTCCTGGGCCCCATCTGGAGACCCATTGGTGGTTCTGCTGTGGAGTCTGGACATCTGTCTGTATATTGAAAAAGCTCCCAAGGTGACTCTGAGTCACAGAATCCCGACCTACAGGATGCTTTAAAAAGTACCCATCGTGTATCTTTTAGAAGGTGACAGAGGGAAAAGAGGTCCATTTGATATCAGAAAATTTTAAAATCTCCGCTTCTATAGGTGTTGAGGATACTGTTTTGAATGGGACAGAAAACAACAGTACTGTCCCATTTCAAATAGTTGATATGGTCAACCTAGGTCTACGTCATAACCAACAGGGGTAATTCAGAGCAAGGGAGAGAAGAGAGGATATTTTTCATGGAGGGGATTGTGTTGCTATTTATGTAGGGAGAAAGATAAAAAGCACATGGAAAAAAACCCCAGCTTTTAGGGGATGCCAGGGGTGTGGCAGATTCAGTGTCTCTGTCCCGCACTTTCTGGGGCACAAATGTCCCAACAATGGGGACTGTGGGATTGCATGCCATCGAGGACAACGGAGAACTCCGGCGACGTTTGCAACATGGGCTTCTCCATCGGGAAAACGGGCTTTGCACACAACTGAACGATCCCTCTCTGGGGGCAACAGAGAAAGGGCTTTGTGCTCAATCCTCCATCAACAAGACATTTCAAGTGCCCAGATCAGCCTCTTCCCGGCGTGGAGCGTTCCTGCTGACCAAGCTTGGCTCACGTACCCCAACCCCAGCGTTGCCGAGCTGGAAAAGGAAGTTCCGAGAAGCCCCTACGGGCCTACGGGGTTTCTGTGGCAAGTTTCCGGGAGCACCTCAAATTGGATTCTGACTCTAGGGTGGAGATTTTACTTACAAGGTGCTTTTCACCGATGTTACTACTTGTGAACGTCTCGTAGTCAGCACTTTGTCATGTCAAGGCCAAGGTCGACACACTCTTTTTTTTTTTTGGTTAAGGGCCAGCTAAGTAAATAACTTGGGCTTTGCAGGCCTTACAGTCTCTGTCCCAATTACTCACCTCTGTGGGTTATAAGGAGAAGCCTCTTAGACCATCGTAAATGAATGGGTGTGGCTGTCTCCCAATAAAGCCTTACCTACGCTGGAGTGTGACTTTCATATAAGTTTCACTTGTCATGAAATGTTAATCTCCTTGTGATTCCTCCTCCCCCATTTTACATTTCTGAAAAATGTAAAAACCATTCTTCATGGGTGGGCTGTACAGAAACAGGTAGGGTGGGGCGGGGCTGGGCGCTGGATTTGTCCCGTGGGCTGTAGTCTGCCCAATCTAGGGCGTTAGAGAAATCTGGACACCATTTAAAGGAAGGCTGGGCAGTAGGGGCCTGTAGGCTTTTCCAGAATCAGCTTCTCCCATGGAGGAATTCTATCCTGAGAGACAATGAGCATCAGCTCACTCAGGACAAGCATCGGGCCTGGAAGCTGTCTCAGTTTAGGTTCCTCCTACATAGTAGACCCTCGGGTAAGGATTTGGGTGCAAGGAGCTAATTTGGGGGATGGTCCTGGGGATCATGTGAGGAGCAGGGAGGGGAGATAGGAAGGGCAGGCTAGTGCGTGGGTTAAAGCTGTACCAACGGGGCCACCCTCTGGGACCCTCTGGGAGACGGCACACACTCTGAACTGTCTCCACCGAAGCGTGAAGGACTTAAGTGTTTATTCTTTATCTCTGGGCCCCCTGGTCTGAGGTCACCCCAGAGGCACTAATTCTCTGGCACTTCTGGGCTTGCTCTTGGTGGGTGGATCAGGCAAGCTCTGTGACAACAGGGTGTCCTCAGGGAGACCCAGGAAGCCACCAGTGTATGTGGGAACTGTCCTCCGGGAGGACCAGGGGGACAGGCGCAGGCCAGGGGCACCATCTGCTCTTTGGGGATTCTCCTGCCAGAAGGGGAGCTTGCTGAGGGGTCTTGCAGGATTCTATTCTCCTAGCAGGTCGGGGACGCCGCTGACTCCTTTAAATAGACCCCGGCTTCGCTTTTGTAGCGCTTTCTGCCTCAGTCCTGACCTGGTTCCCATGTCACCCCGTCTGCCGCCTCTGCTGGTTTTTCCAACCCCAGGATTCACCTTACACATCACACCGGGTCCCACTGCCCAGGGAGGTACAGGGAGCTGGAGGCTGTCTGAGGCTACCCCGCTGTGTCTGTTCTCCGTGACTGTAGGCAGGACCTCTGCTACACTCACCCACTCCCAGGGGACAAACCCAACCCAGCCTTTGCCCATGTAAGTGCCTGGGAAAAGCCACGGCCCCAGGGCCAATTCTTTATTCAACAATTAATTGATCCATCAGCACTTAATAATATAATATCCACTGCCTTTTTTCAGGCATTGACTATATGTCGAGGCTCGTGCTAAATGTTCTCTACATGTCATCTATAATCCTCCCAGCCATCCTGAGAGAAAGCTTTTATCATTCCCATTGAGCAAAATGGATTAGGCAGCGCCCAAGGTCACGAGGTTACATAGCACCTGACCCGGGATTGGAACCTGCGTGTATTTCCAAAGCCCATATTCCTTCTTTCAAGATAAATTCTCACGTTATATTTGATACTTAGACAATAGTATATGTAGGGCTTAATAGTTGCCAGGAACTGGGAGAAGGGGGAAACGGGAAGGTAGTGTCTCATGGGTCCAGAGTGTCAGTTTTCTAAAATGAAAAGAGTTTGGGAAATGAATAGTGGTGGCACAATAATAGAAATGTACTTATACCACTGAACTGTTCACTTTAAAATGGTTACGATGGTAGAACTTTTATGTGTCTTTTACTACAATAAAAATGGAAAAGTACATGGCAGATACTTGAAAGTTATGAATCATAATAATGAAAGACACACCTGTCAATCGACACCGTCAGCACATTACCTCAGCTGCTCTCTTCCTTCTTCTAAAGCCTTGCCTCCCCCATCAGAGGCCGCTGCTATTAGAGGTTTATTAATCTCCTCTTTTAAAAATATCGTATTTAATCAATATGTATTCTTAGCAACATAATGCTTAGTTCTACTTTTTTTTTTTTTCTTTTTTGAGCTTTTAAGAAATGGTATTATAGGGATGCCAGGATGGCTCAGCGGTTGAGCGCTTGCCTTGCAAGTGTGAGGTCTAGGGATTGATCCCTGGCGTTGCAAACCCACATTCTGAACTGTGGTGCAACTGGTAACCACTGGGATAAGGGTGAAAGTTCTTGCCTCCCATGCAGGAGGCCCTGGGTTTGGTTCCCACCCCAACTGGCCCCACATCCATCCATCTGTGTGAAATGAAACCATGTCACAACTAATGATGTACAACTGTGGAGACCGCTCTGGGCCCTCTTCCCTTCTCTCTATCACCTTCTCTCAAAACAATAAACCTTAGGGGGAAAAACGGTATCATAATATATGTATTCTTTTGTGGCTAGCTTTTTTCACTCGACATCACATTTCTAAGATTCGCCCATATTTGTGAGTGTAGCTATGCTGTATCCATTGAGCTGTTTTACACTATTCCATTAAGTGACTCTCTTGTAATGTCTACATGTTTTTGTTGGCTTGTCTGCTTGTCTCTGTACGTAATAATAAACTGTACGTCCTCTGTGGTAGACTGTATTACTTTTCAGAAATATTCACTGCTCATCCCTGTGGGGAGGATGATACTCATCCTCTAATGATGGCAGGTTTAGCTGAGTGACTTTCTCTGGTCAATGTGAACAGAACTGAACGTGTGTCACCTCTGAGCAGAAGCTTTCAGAGTCAGCACGTGATTTGCCTTGTTTGCTCTTCCCTGTCAATGTCTGAGAGGTCATTTCATCTGCCTGGGTCCTGGAGTGAAGACGACATGGAACAGCCACCATGAGCCACTGAGGAGATGTAGCACAAGTGAGGAATAAACCCGCTATTAAAAGCTGCTACTGAGTTTTGGTGTCATTTGTTACAGCAGCATAACTGATCCGATCCTAACTGATACATCATGCTCTTTCCACCCAATGATTGTCGGCGGAGGGGTCTGAGGATGTGGCCATTTTCCTAGGAGATTGAATCAGCAACTCATAAAGCTACATTCAGCAGGTTAAACCAGGGAACTTCACCCGGTCCAGTGTGTGCACCGAGAGTGATTCATTCACTAAGAACTAGAAAGTGCTTTGAAGATAATTAGCTTTGGGGGGGCTGATTTCTGGGGTCCCTCATTTTCTCCCTTTGAGTTAACCCTCATGCACAGAGGGGGTGGGAGGGATGGAGGCCCAGCCTGCAGATGCTCCAGCCTTGGGGTCCCAGTTCTGAAAATGCCAGCTGACACGAAGAAGTGTCCTGTCAGCTGGGAGGGGAGGGCACACAAGGCTGGAGAGTCCTCAGAGAGGGAGAGGCAAGGCTGGGCAGGGCCCTCCTGCCTGCAGCCTCCAGGGCAGGATGCCTTGCAGGGCACAGCTCCTGCCAGGTGGGCTCCTGGGGACAGGCATGTCCCCAGGGATTGGTTCCTTTCCCTTTCTCATTAAAGCGACAGCGACGAGGAAGGACCAATGCCCCCGAGTTGGGCGTCCCGTCAGGGACAGGCTCTCAGGAACCAGGCTCGTTGGGTGCCGTTTTCATTCCTCGTCACTTTGGTTCGTATTTCTTTCCTCCTGCTTATTTCCCCAGCTCTCTGGTGGGCTCCTTAGCTGTTCCCGGCCACCAGATGGACGGACTCAGGCACACACGTACGTGCACCACGATGAGACCCACGGAGGCGTAGTGAGAGCGAGCGTGGGCCTCGGAACTCATCCATCCTAATGATAAAGATCATTATGGAGACAAAGAAGGAAGGGAACAATGCGTTTCATTCTAATTAGGCCCGAAAGCTCGTTACTGGGAGCAGGCAAAGGAAGTGATCGAGGACATGTACCCTGTAAGACGCCTCCTTCCGTTCCCCCCGAAAGGAGAGCGTGACACCATGAGAAACATCACCTCACGCGTGGCTGACGGTTCCCACACTGGGGTTCCTCCCGGTACCCCAGGGGGGAGGGAAGCTGCAAGGAGGGCTGTGGGGTTTGCTTCAAGAATATCACAGCTGCTTAATGGAAACGATTACTTGACTCCTGACCACCTGGCAAGGCAGAGAAACTAAAAATGCCAAGCTGCTTTGTTGAGGGCTGGAATCCCATCAGCTCACTGGCCTCGAGCTCACTTAGGCCAGTCAGAAGTCTAATTGGTTGTGGATAAGATCGTGAGTTTCTGGGGTTGCAGGGCTGGCCCACGGTCCCATGGGTTTCCTACTGGAAGAACCCAGGGATCTTCGTGGGGAGGCGACGGCACAGCTAACTGTGTCTTTGCTTCATTGCACAAGGGGAAACGAAGAAATCATTAGTTAATCCGTGTAGGAGGAAAAACATCTTGCAAGACTTGGAGTTCATGAGGCGTCAAATAATAAAAGCAGTCTTTGGCAATGAGGGGGAGGGGGAGAAAGTGGGGAGAGAGAAAAGGAGAATGAGATCATTTGTTGATCACCTATTAATGCCAAGCGTTATGCTGATCGTGACACACAATCTCACGTGATCCTCACAGCCACACCTGGGGAGAGTGCCGGAGCGTCTGTTCATTCACTTAAGTGTTTACGAGCACCAGCTGGGAATCAGTAGCGTGCTAAGTGCTGGGAATATAGCAGTGAGCAAAACGAAGCCCCTGCCCTCCCTGAGCGTTAACAAACAAGTCAACAGAGATACACACATTAAGTGTACACGCATTCTGTACACACTTAAACACAGATATGGTTATGTGTGTGTATAGATAGGGGTGTGTGTATACGTGAGCATGTGTATATATATCTGTGTATTCAGTGGCTCTCACCTGAGGGTGATTTTGCCCTTAGAGGACACTGGGGAATGTGGAGACTGTATTGATTGTCACGGCGGGGCAGGTGCTGCTGGCAGCTGGTGGGGAGAGCCCAGGGAAGCTGCTAATCATTCCACAATGCACAGGACTGTCCCCATGACGGACAATCACTGGGCCTCAAAGTTGAGAATCTCCCCCCCACACACATATTTCAGAGAGCAATGATCGTTGGTTCTGAGGAATGGGTGACGGCGGGTGGGCTTTGAGAGAGGGCTCTTGAGTACACACTACGGCAAATCGCTGAGTTCTGAGGACAGAGCAGGGAAGAGACAGAGTACCTACAGCATTTAAGTGCGAAAGACAGGCATGACACACATAGTCATGTGCACAAATATGTGGTTACTCGTTTGATGAATGCTGTGAAGGGAAATCAGGGTGCGGCGACAGTCTTTGGGGGCCTGACTTGGTCAGGGGAGTCACAGAATACTTCCCTGGGGAAGGGGGACATTTAAGGAAGACCCTGAATGATGGCAGGAGTCCACCAGATGGAGAGAAGGGGAAGGGTGGCCTTGGCAATGAGCTCAGCAGGTGTACCATTCGGGACAGAACCCAGAAGGAAGCTGAAGTGACAGGAAAGGTGGGCAATGGGTGGGCACCAGGCGCCCCTCCCAGGCTGGACTCCGGGGTTAACACAAGAGGGGAAGGGGCAATGATCTCCTCATTTCTGGCTAATGAAAGAGAACTTGGAGGCAATGCTAGTTCTGTTGGTTCTTGATTTCTTGTTGAAATGTTTTCAGAGAAGACTGGATACTGAGAGCTAATAGCTCCCTCTGGGGCGTTTTCCTGTGGATACTAATGTCCTCCCTTCCCGGGCTGACTCCCTCGGTGAGCACCGTTTTGTGGCACTGGGTCTCATCTGGTGGCCAGGGGCCACCCTGCCCCACCCTGCTGGCGGACCTCGCTCCCGCTGAGAAAAACGCTCTCATCAGCCACACTTGGCACACAACACTGCCTGCTCCCTTGTGAAAACTGTTCGGGGAAAGACAAGAGGACGGGCTGGCCTGTGGCCTCAGGACCAGCCGCCTGGTCCTCACCTGGAACTTGCTAGAAAGGCAGAATCTTGGCCCCACTCCAGAGCTAGCAAATCCGATTTTGCATTTTAATAAGAAGGCCCAGTGATTGTCATGCGTGTCGAGTTGAGAAGCACTTTTCTCCATGACCTTCAAAAATGCACTCGCGCTGGGCTTGGATGACTCCAGCGACAAACATTCCGGTTCGGAGAATCTGATATATTCTAAGCCAAAGCATACAGCCCACCCTTCTGTGACACACACAGGCCTGAATGCTGATTTTCTTTAAGTCACAGGCCCTGTAGAAAGCGATGTTTCGGCTTCATTATTCACAGGCTGTGAAACCCGGAGCAAGTGAAACCGTCCTTTTCAGCCTCAGTTTCTTCATCTGTGAAAAGGGGAAAACGGGCTCCCTCCTGGGGTTTGCGTGGGCAGGCTAGAGGGCATCTGTAGTGAAATGCTTGCTCCCAATTCCTTCGTGCCTGCCGCCCTCCTCTGAAAACGGATTGGGGCGGGGAGGCCTAAGGGATGAAAAAAGGACTTTCTAATTGTAAACTGTAAGGTCAGGGGGATGTTTACTAATGACCTCAAGAAAGCACGCAATTTCCAAGTTGGCTGTACGCAAATAAGTGGTGTGCTAATGTCAGAAACAGAGCTCAGAGCGGGGCCCCTCCCTGTCTCTATTAGGAAATGGTTTTCTGATTCTCAACTGGAAGGCTTATCTGCGTGCACGTGAGAGGGGTCAGCTAGCTTGGGGAGAAGGTGAATCCCTTGAAATTGAATCCAACATTGTGTGCCTGTATATTCTTTTTTCAATTTAATTTAATTTATTTTTTATTTTTATGTTTTGCATCTTCTGAGAAGTTATGCCAGATTCTCCGCTGAGGGTAAAAGATGGGGAAAGTCATGTATAGGTGCCCTTGTCCCCTTTGGCTATATCTCAAGGTCTCACCTTGGGAAAGGGCCCAGCTTTGGGGACTGTGCTCTGGGCACAGCCATACCGTGAGCTCATTTTCCTGGGGGGTGGGGTCATCGCTTCCATCAGAGTCCTGGGAGACCTGCGCACCCTCCACAGAGATGCTTCAGGACCAAGACGGGCATGAGCAGCAACGGTTAAGGAGACAGGTGTCCGGGTTTGAATTCCAGATCTCTACATCGGCCCCGAATGACCTTTGACAAATCTCTTTACCATTTCATCAGTAGAAGGGGGGTGACAGCAGTACCTCCCAGGTTGTGACGAGATGTACATGACATAGTCCCTCCCAAGTTCTTACAGCTGCCTCTGGAAGTTAGTAGTCACTCCATATGCACCGATTAATTTTTGAAAATGTCCTCTAATTGCTTGTATTTTGGCAGTCGCTCTTCCTGGCCTCTGGAGTGCAGGGAGATGAAGGGCGGGTTTTGGAGGCGGGAGGTTTGGATGGATGGCGTTCTGAATGGTGCTTTAAGTCATTTGCCCCTCCGAGTCGGCGCCTCGCCTAGCACAAACTCTCTTATTCCCATCCCTGAAGTTCTAGGCTGCTGGAAATATAAGGTCTATGATAATAGTCCTTGTTCATCAAAACCAACCTTGAGCAAAGTGCTTTCCGGGCATCGCTTCACATCCTAACAGTCCCCCAAATGGGCTGGTCCTCTTACTATAGACCAGCAGTCCAAGGCTGAGAGCCATTAAACAACCTGGCCCAGGTGAGAAGTTAAACCACAGGAGAGGAGTTTTAATTCACATTTAGGACTGTCACACTAGGCCAGCCTTCAGAGATTTCAAAAAGGCTTTTTCTTTCTAGAAGAATTTGAAGTTCTGCTAAGCATGCTCTAGCTAGGACTGTTCAAAATGACTTTCAGAGTCACAGCAGAATTCGAGGTTCGGCCCTAATGACTCAACAGTGTTACAGTGTCCACTCCAACAGCTCCAAGCAGACCCTGGGGACCACCCAGGATGAGTTCTTGCCATGAGGAGGGAGGAAGCTCACAGCAGCAGCGGCAGCTACGTTTGCAAAACCAAATCTCACCTAAAGAACCACTCAGGAAACACCCCATTACCCTCCCCAGTATAATGATGCAGAAAGAACTTCAGAGGGAGCGAGAAGGCGGTGGAAGGGCTCCTGTGAGGTCTTCTGGCGGGTGTGTGGTTGAGCATAAACTCAAACCCAGGTGATCTGACTCCAGAGCCTGACCCTGAACGCACAATGCAGAGCCCTGAAGTCACGATGGATCCAACATGTGTCTTCCCAGCGCTCCGTTCTTTGCTCTGTTGCCAAGAGCACGCTTCATCACCTGCCTAGAGCTCCCTCCCCAGCTCGCGTTATAACGAGCCCACAGCAGCTATGATCACTGAGGCCATCCCGGTTGCTTGCTGGCTGCGTTTGTGCATGTGATAAACACAGCGACTGCAAGACTGGGAACCAGGCAGGTGACAACAGAGGCGGTGACTGTGAGATGAGATTGGAGACAGAGAACTGATAAGCCTGCCGGTTCCATAAAGCCACCTCTTCATCGGCTGTGTCTGCCTGTGCAGCTCGGCTCCCCAATGCCCTAAGGAGGAGAGACCCTAGCACGTGCCCATTGCAGGCCCACTCAGCTTGTCTCCGTTTTCTTTTTCCTCTTTTTAAAAGCAGACCACGGCTTTTAATCTCCCTGTTCACATCTCTCCCATTACATGTCCCCTTGCAGGGTGGACGCGGGGACGTCAGTTCTGAAAGTCTGTGGGCAATGCGTCTTCCTGCGCATATCTGGTTCTGGGGCAGTCACCTGGGCTGAGCTCTCTTCCCTTCTAGGAAAGCAGGGAATTGCAGGGACTGCACTTCCAATGGCTCCGGAGGATCTCTTTCCTGTTGTTGGGGGCCCTGGGTAACAGTGGCCAGTAGGATAAGCTCTGGAGGTGGGAGGAGCCCTAATGTGTAGCGAATGGCCTTGGTGTAAAACTCTCACCAGCCATCACTTGTCAATTACAAGCTACCGTTGTGAGGCCCGTGATGAGCTGAAAAAAGGGTCTCAAAACAATCGCAGTATGTTTTAAGAATTTGTGCTGGGCCACATTCCAAGCCATCCTGGGCCGCGGGGTTGGACATGTTTGCTCGATGGGACGACCGTTCCTTGCCTCTCCCAGCTTGCAGCAGTTGCTGGCGGGCCTTGGTTTATAGACACAATTCCCGTCTCCACCTCTGTGGTTACGTGGCCTTCTTCCCTGCTCATCTCACAGGGTCTTCTCAGAAGGACACCAGATTCTGGAGTGGGGCCCACCGTCCTCCCATATGCCATCACCTTAACCAGACTGGCTCCCATCCACACAGGTTTTCTTTCCAAAGAAGGTCACATTCCGAGGTTCTGGGTAGATAAGACTTCTTAAGGGACGCTATTCAGCCTTGTGTCGTCTGGAGCACCAGGAGGAGGGTGGCCTGCCTGGGATTGTGCCTCCAGAGGGAGGGAACCGGCCGTCTTGCTTATGGGCAAGAGGATCAGTGTTTGCTGGTGGCAACGTCTAGACTCCTCCAGTGAGGAAGGGCTAGGGCAGCAGCAGATGGCAGCTGTGAGCGAGGCCAGCAGAAGCCAGGGGCCAAAGGTCTGGCTTTCAAAACAGATCCAGGAGCTCTGTCATCCTGACTTAGCAGCTGCGCTGTAGATTCTATTAAAAGAGCAAATGAACTTTAGAAGACAGGTCCTAATGAGCAATTCAAATGATCATCTTCATTAGTTCCTCCAGTCCCTGGGCGCTCTATTTTCACACTGGGAAGACACGACATCCACATTTATCTGGAAAAGTCTGTTCTTCCGGCATCTCCAGACATGGCGTTTGGTGTGGAGAAAGGTTTGGTGACCTTGGGCAGGGGCCTGAGGTAGAAGCTCCCTTGACCATCCAGAATCTTGGCGTTCACTACCAACCAGCTTCCCATTGTGCGTGTCACTCTACTTGGGAGGGGAGAAGATTCCATTGAAGAAATGGCCCCTGGGGGTTACTGCTTGGTCTGACCAGCAGCATGTTTGGGTGAGTCCGGCACAGCCGGGGTTGCAGTCAGAACAGTGTACACGGGACATTCCCATGGCCGGCCCTGGTGGGAGCTTTTGTATGTAGTAACACACTCGTATTTCAGACATCACCACCGCCACACGTGGTCTAGGGAGCAGAAGTGACGGCCAGAAAGTGGTGCATCTTTGGCAACCAGCCTTCAGAGCCCATCTTCCAAGTGCAACACTGTGCCCCGAGCTACCAGATACTAGTGGGTAGAAAACAAGCACCGCAGCTGCCTGGCTGATTTTTGCTGCTGTGGGTTGGGAACCTCCCTGATGTGACTAATCTCTCTTTGTCCCTGGGCTGGGGGTTCGGAAGGCAGCACTGGCCAAAATCAATCCAAAGCAATTAAACCCCCTCCAGGTCTGATTGGGGCAGGAGCTGGGCTGATTGGAAGTGCACTGGAGTGGGTGCTGGGTTCTGGCCTGCGGCACCCCCAGAGAGCTGGCGGCCTCTTCCCAGGGTCAACCCCCCAACACAGGTGTCCCCAAATTTCTCCTTGCAGAAGGCCTCCTGCAGACAGATAGATCACCAAAAGGCTAGCCACTCATTTCCTCTTCGGAGTCCGCCTCCGCACTTGGTTTGTACATTTATTGCAGCAATTCTCAAGCTGTAGTTTAGTTATGACTTCAGACCTGTGTTATTCTCACACTACTGTTAGAGTCTCGAGAGGAGGGAGCATTTCTTGTTCATATTTATACCCTCTCCCTCCCTGTGCCCAGCACACTCTGTAGGCACTGGTGCCAGTCAGGACTCTGAATTACAAAAGACATAGCATTGCCCAAAGTAGTTTAAAGATAAAGCACGTGATTGGCTCACAAAACTGGAAAGTCAAAGGGTAGTTCTACATTCAGATATAAATTGGCCAAGGAGGTCTAATAATGCCACTTGCCCCTGTTTCTCTCTCTCAGCATGACTTGGCTTCCCACTCCGTGTTGGTTCCCTGTTCAGATGCGCTGTGTCCTCCTGGTGGCAAAATGGCTGCCAGCAGCTGCAACCTCACCTTCTCCCTTGTTCAAGGTCATTGGGCAAGCATGTACTTCTTGTCCAGTGGTCTCGGTAAAAGTCTCATTGCGTCTCTCTAGTTCTGACTGGGTCACGTGCCCAGTCTGGACCCAATTAGTGTGGCCTGGGGACTGTAATGCTTGGGCCTGGAGTGACCACCACCTGAACTAAATGAATTAAGAGTTGGAAGTTCTACATGTCAGCGCTCAGGGAAGTAACAGACATCAGGCAGGAAATTGGATCCTCTGTGAGAATTCCTATGATAAAGCTACCTCCTTGTGACTCTTCCTGCTGCTTCTAATACGCTCGCCCAGGAGTTCTGTCTGGTTTCCCTCTTTCCATTCCTTTTCGTAGGAAGGGCTTTGCACATCTCATACATTGAGGACAAGAGGGCTGAGTGAAGGCCAAACAACCCTTATGGCAACTTGAATCTGATAAGAAGCAACTGTTGTCAGGGCCAACCCCAGCGCCCAAATGCAGACAGATGCTACATTAACGAGATTCAGCTTCTTCCAATAACTTAATTTCAGTCTGCTGAGACAAGACTTTATATTTTCAGTTGATAAACTTTGCTTTGCTTAGATGTCATCTGAAAGCACAATTAGCAAACTCAATTTAGCATATGCACGTGTTGGGTACAAAGTATGTGTATGTACATGGGTGCAGTGTGCATGTGTGAGTACCAAGCAGAAAACACTGATTTTCTTTCAGATGTCCACAGAATATGTACATATTGGATCCCCCCGCCCCCACCCCCCCAACACACACATATATCCTAAAAGAGAGTCTATGGGCCTCCCTGCCTGACCACAATGCCAGAAAAAAAGAGCAAACATTTAAAAAGGCATATCTGCCTCCATTTACATTGCACCTGGAGACGAGATACGGGGTTTCCCGGCCCAGGGAGCAGAGGCTCTGCTCTGGTTTGAAGTGGCTGCTGAGAACACCATCAGGTCTTCTGGTTCACCTGTCCTGGCCGAGCAGGATTCTGCCAGGGAAGCGATGGTTGGGGTGGGGACACTCAGGTGAGGCTTCAAGGCAGCATGGTCCCAGCACTGCATCCTAATTGCTTGCTCTAATTGCTACTTGATGGATGATATATGAGGTCCAAGGAGATGCAGTGGGAAGAGGAGAAATAGTAAGAATGCTTTAGTCACCAAGAAAAGCCTAGAAGGACAAAAATCATCCTGCCCTCTTTTAGTTGGAGCAACTGATGGTGGCTGGGATAGAGAAAAGACATTGGCAGATAAGAGCTTTGGCTATCAGGCTATCCTGATGGCCTGAAAATCCAGGAGGACGTTCTAATTGGATTCAGAGTAGGTGAGTGATAATCAGATTTGGGATCAGATCAGGGTTAAATTAAGCAGTGAATGAAAGCAGCAAAAGGTTAAGGAGCTCTATATACCTCTCCCACACTTCTCAGAAAGGATTTGTGGTAGATTTTAAAACTGCGTACAGTTAAGGCAGAGAATGGTCCAGAGCTTGAAGTTCAGAATAAAAAAAAAAAAATTAGGTTTCGTCCCCAGCTCTGCCATCTCCTGCCTGTGACCTTGGGCAAGTCATCTACCTCTGAGGTCTCATCTGTGAAATGGGAGTTGGAACAGTTCCTGTAGCTCACCGGCTCGTTGGAGGACGAAACGGGATACTGCAGGAAGAACGATTGGCACGAAACCTGCCCTGCGCAGTTACTAGCGCTGGCCTGATACTTTCCTCTGGACACCCCAGTGGCCGCAGCGAAGAAGCAAGTGCAAGCTGCAACAGGATTCAGCATTCATCAGCTAAACACGAACCAATTACGGAGAATTACGGCTCTCAGTGCATTGACACGAGAACAACGGGAGAACATTGTATCTCCTGGATCTTCAGAGGATGCACGGAATGGGACAGAGAACAATGGCTGCAGGGACGTCTTTCGCGCGCATTCACTGGTGAGTTCCAGAGGCTGGTCTGTGAAGGCCTCTGAGAGCATGCCAATGCAATAAGAATGCAAATAAAGGCATGTGGGCAGCTTCGTCTAAATCTGTGTCCTTCTGAAAGCATGTTGTCTTCAGTTCTAGTTCATATTGTCAATACTTAGTTGTTCCCATGGAGACCTGCGCTTAAGAGAGAAGCAGAACTGAACTGGAAGCGTACGTGCATGTTCACAGCAGCGTTATGCACAACGGCCGAACATGTGCAAACAACCCTCATGTCCATCAACCCACGAATGGATGCACAACGTGAGCTATATCTGTATATGCAATATTCCTCAGTCATAAAAAAGGGAGTGACATGCAGAAGCCTTGAAAACATGATGCTAAGTGAAAGAAGCCAGTCACAAGACACCAACAGTTCAGGATTCTGTGTATGAGCAATGCCCACAACAGGCAAATCTATAGAGACAGAAAGTGGAGTAGTGGTTGCCGAGGGCTGTACCCTTCAAGTGGGTAGATTGTGTGGTACGTGACTTGTATCTCAATAAAACTACAGTAGACTCTGTTAACCAGAACTCAAGCAACTGGCACTGTCAAGCATCTGGCCAAAAAAAAAAAAAAAGAAGAAATTATACTACATTTATCTGGCACGGGTGACAGCTAACTGAGAGTCTACTGAATGACAAGAAAAAAAAATGGGCCACCCTGGCCACCATGCTGAAGGGACTCAGAACTGACATAGTTTGAATGGCCTTTCTCAAAGGATGAGCAAAATAGCCTAAGGGGAAATCAAGTGACAAGACATTTCAAAAGATTTCCTTGGGAGAAAGTCCCCAAATGGCCTATGAGTCTGTGGGCACCCTCGACGTTGCAAAAGGAGTTGGGCCCCAGAGTATTTGAGGTGTCCGAGTCCCCACCAGCCCTGGTCCTTAGAGTCCTCCAATTGCTGTGTTGGCTGGATGACGCTCTGTCTATAGACCTGTAATCAGAGCAGCTTCTGTGGGTCTATTTCCTTCTTAAAGATGCCTCGTGGGGCAGCTCGGATGGCTCAGTGGGTTGAGCGCTTGCATTGCAGCTCTGGAATCTGAGGATTGAGTCCTAGCCCCGGGCTCTGTGGACCTACATGCTGTGCTTCCCACTGGTTTGGTTCCTGCCAGGGTGAGCTTCCCATGTGGGAGACCCCTGGTTCAGCTCCCACCCGGGGTGTGCCTCTCATGGGGTACGCCCCTGGCTCATGGGGGTGCGCCTCTCATGTGGGAGGCCCCCTGCCCACCTGTGTGGAATAAAACCGTATCAAAAACAGATGACGTACAACTATGAAGACTCCTCTGGGCCCTCCCCCTTCTCTCTGTCTCTGTCAAATAAAATAAATCTTTAAAAAAAAAGATGCCTGTGCTCACTCATTTGACATTTAATAGCGGCAATATTAACAGTGAGCAATAGGTCAGACACTGCGCTGATACCCTCTGAAGGGGGCACCGTCACCCCCATTTACAAAGGAGAGAACGTGTCTCAGAGAAGCAACAGGACGTGTGCACGGTCTTGGCAGCCAACCCCGTGGGCTGCAGACCCGGCGCCCCCCCCCCCCCCATGCACTCGGCTCCCTTCTCTCCCCCGACACCGCCCCCACAGCCCTCCAGGGGCATTTACTTCTGTCCTCCCGTTCCAAGTACAAGTCAGTGTCCTCTGCAGGTGGCTGAGATGACGTCCGGAGCATCTCTTGGCTTTCTCTGCTTAATTAAGCCACTCGGATTCACTCACCTCCCAAAGAGAAGCAGCAAGTGATGACAGGAGAGGCGGAATCCAAGTTCCTATTGAATGATGACACCTCTGACTGAGCCAGACAACTCGATGCTCATGTGTGTCTGGGAAGAACGGGCGCGATGGCTATTGTTGTGAAACGAGAATAATCTAGGGTTGCAGGAACATGTGAACCGTCCACGTTCCTCAGAGACTGGCATCTCTGTAAGCGGGGAACACATACTCTGTACATTTATGTAGTAAACATAATTGGGGAGACTTATTCCTGGCCACCCCTGCCCCGGGGGGCATCCCCTCCCCAATTTCTACAGCCCTCAGTGGTGTTTGCCCGCATCTGATGTTAGAGCGGCAATAACTACTCTATAACTTAAACCCAAGTCCCCAAGGACGTAAGTCATATCACCACCCGCCTGCCCTATCCCGGCGGCTCATTCCAGTTATGACCGCGCTCCTCGCCAGTCACATAAGTAGTCAATGTACCATCATTTTGGTGGCTTATTGAAAAATCAGCCCCTCAGCTGAAATGCTTTGACAAGCCTCTGCCTCTTTTCAAAGAGGGCACCCGCTTCCTCTCCTCTGTACTCTGCAAATTTCTGCTCGCCTTGCACAGGCAAGCTGGGGGCGCGGCGGCAAGACCCCGGTGGTGGTTTCGAGGTTCAACCCCGCCAGGCACCACGTGCGCGTGGGCACGTTCTGCCCGGGCTTCTTATTTCTGCGTGGAAAGCGGGGTCAGCCCCTGGCTGGCCTGTGCAAGAGACCCCTTAAGGAGGAGCTGCTCCAGTGGGAGCTAAACCCCTTCGCCACTGGTTTTGTGTTCCAGGCTGATGCCAAGACCAGGACAAGACCCTGTGACATTGCATCCGGGTCACGGGCACTGGCTTGGTGGAGCAGAATGCCACGTGATCATGCCAGCAAGCCCTCTCTGTGCCAGGCCGCACCTGGTCCCTCATGCAACGGGGTGGCAAACGGATCAGGGGATGAGAATCATTGCTGCTAAGGGTGGAGCGGTGTAGGGGAGTGTTGGGGGAGGTGTGGGGCAGAGCTTGGGGGTGTGCACAAAAAAATCACAATAGGTGGCCATTTCTCCATACAGCAAGGTGCAATTTCATTTCGAAACTCTCCTTATCAGCGGGGCTGGGAAAGAATAATTCCACTCAGAACAATGGGCAACAGATAAAAATAACTGTGGGATCGCAGGGAGACAGATACGCATTCTCTTTTGAAAGCCATCATCAGTTTAGCTGGTTGGAACCAGCCTGCTAGCGGCCCTGGTATTGTATTTCTTGAGTCACCTTCCCTAGACCCCTGATGGCAGGGCTAAATTAAAAACCACAGCCACCTTCCTCCCGCCCACCTTCTTGGCACTTGGGGTCTGCTGGGCTCCTAGAATAATTGCACCCGTGTGTCTCTTCAGCTGCTCTGCAACCAGGTGAGTTTCAGCCCACAACACCATCTAGTGTTGCTATTTCTAAACATCTACCTCCTGAGAACGGAGGCTGGACCCCAACAAGCTGAGATGTACCCAGTGACTGGGGACGGACCTCTCCCTCCCTGAACTGGGCCTCACGTTGTAGGGAAGAGATGCCTCCCTTCCCTCACTGCCAGGGAGACCCCAACACACGAGTCTGCCTCCACACCGAGCCTGTCTTAGGCACTGCGGTGGCCTGAAGCGCCGGTCAACATGCGGGCTTAATCAAAGTGTGGCGGGGAGTCCCTTTCCTCTCTGGGCCTCAGTTTCTGCCTCTGTAGCGGGGGGAGGGCTCACTCACAAAGGGCCAGATGGTCTCCTTGGGGCTGCCTCAGGGTTCCCCTGGCATTGAGTCCCCTGGTGGCCTCCAAGCAAGCTGGTAAGGGGCCGCCCACACTCCATGCACAGGCCAGGGAAGTCGCCCCTTCCTGAGATTCTTACATCCAGGCCTGCCCAGCCCAGAAGCGCATCCTTGGCCCCCAAATCAGGCCGCCTTCACTCTTCCTCTGGTCTTCGCCTCTTGGCCAAGCATGGCCCACGGGCCCCCCTCAGCGGTGGTGTCTCATCCCCAGCGGGAATCCTTGAAGCAGGTGGAGAACTTGCACATGGGCACCAGTGGGGCCTAAGTGGCCCCCGCCAGGTCCCCAAGCAACCTGAGTCAGTGGCGAGAATGGATGAGAGAGGACCCAGGAGACACGGCGGAAGCCCGGGGCTGTCACTAAGTCAGTGTCATCAGGTCAGGACACTGCCTCGCTTTGCTCATGCTCTTCCCTGTGCCTGGAACATTCTTCCCCAGCCCAGAGGCAGGGACTGTGTGGGGATGAGAGCCACGCTGCCTGGGTTCAAAGCCCACCTCTGCTGCCTACAGATGAGCTGCACCTCAGATGTTTCACCTGAGAAATGGGGCTGCCGGCAGCTGCTTCCTCCCCCTGCGCGACGACGGGGCCGGAGCGGCTCTGGGGACCCAGGGGGTGCCGTTTGGCAGGGTCATGCTTGTTCTTCAGGTCTCACCTGTCCCCTCCTGCTGGACACCCTCCCTGGCCTTGGCAGCCCCTGCCTGGTGTCCCTTCTCATCATGGTAACTGCCACCTTGCGCACTGATCACTCCACTGACACCCCCTGCCCGCCGAACTGCCGGTCTGCAAGGAAGAGATGGACGCCTGGCTCACCTTGGGGTCCTCTGGACCCAAGCGCCTGGACTTGGGACTCACGCCTCGGCTCGGCCCATGCCCTGGCACTGGGCTTTCGGGCAGCTCATTTGTCTTTGGTGACTCTGAGATTCCTCACCCGGAAAACGAACGTCAAGTCTGGCTCAGTGTTCCTCAGATGTCGGGAACACAGGAATTGCGTGGGGTCAGGTTAAAATGCTGATTCCGAGGCAGCGGGCCTGGGTTTCCGCGTTTCTAATAAGCACCTGGTGATGCCGAGGCTGCCGGTGCAGCTGGTGCAGCGACAGGCTCCGCCCACTCACACAAAGCTATCCGGAGCCCGGCACGCAGGGACACGCGGGGAAAGGTGACGCTTACAGTCTCATTACAGCGGCAGGAAAAAGGCCGGGTCTGAGCCCAGAAATTGCACTCCGTACTCCGGATCCCCCGGGCCCCATTTCAAAGCCCCTTCTCTGAGGCCCACATGTGTCATCTCCGGCCAGTGGCATGAACTTGGGCAAATGCACCCAGCGAGACCTGCTGGCCCTTTTGGAAATGTGCCCGAAGCTGCCGATCCTGGCACGGGCAGAGGCCGGCAATGTTGGCTGAGCCCAGACGTGCGGGCCCCTGGGGTGGTGGCCGGGAGGGAGACGGTGGGGCTTGCAGGTGGGGAGGGGACGGGGACATTCTGGTGGGGGGAAGTCACAGAGCGGCTGGCCCTCCTCGCCCCCCTGACAGGACCCCTGGCTCCCACTCCTGTCCCCTTTGCAGGCCCTCTGGCATCGGCTGGTGACCACATGGCTGGCTCAGGCAGCTGGACTCCACAGTCAAGACCAGTGGGGCGCTGCGTCCACACCCCCTGGCCTGCAGCCCCGCCCAGGGCTGGCTGGACACCCCTTCCTCCCCGAGGCCCCCACGAAAGCGGAACCCTCCAACACGGACGGACACGCGGAGCTGTCCTGCGCACGCCTCCCTCTGTTCAGCGGTCTGGGGGGTGGGGGTCTTCGAGTGAGATGAGAAAGCTGAGAGACGCTTCTCCCTGTCTGAAAACCATGGGTGGATGATAACGGCGAGAGTCTGGATCTGAGTTTTACTTTTGGCGAAAACAGTTTCTATCAGAGGCGAGTGCCCTCCGGGATCAACAGCTCAAAAGAGAAAGCACAAACCCCTCAGTGTGTCCTTTAAGTGGCAGAGACCTGACCCCCCAGGGCAGCTGGCTACAAACTTCCCAGGGGCCAGTCTTCAGGACCCTCTGTCATTCCCCGTGTGTGGCAGATACAAAGCTCTGAGGTCTTGCAGGGCCCCTCCCCCCACCAACCCTGTTCCCATAGTCCCTGCTATTTTCAGGTCAGGATTTTATAGGATGCCGGGTTTCCAGGGACACATTGTGACATTACAGTAGAAATATCTGTGTGAATGTGTGTCATGAGCTTAGCGCAATGCTAGACCACACAGTGGCACATAGTAAGCACTCAATAAATGTGATCAATAGCTGCTATCATTATTGTTACTGGTATTACTCCGTTGACGGTGATGATGATCAGAATGAATGATAGACAGCGTAACACATACACTCCAACGAGGGGCAGGGGACCTCAGCTCTCGCCTCAGTGTGGCCCGTGGCCCTGGGACTCTGGTTACCACTTCCTGCCATTCAGCAGGCACCTCACAACCCACGGCCACTGGCAACTGGAACTGAGTGGGGCCTGGTCGCGGAGAGGCCGCTAGGACTTAACGAGTCCTCTGTCACTCCGAGAGCCGCCACCCACGGCAGGCTCGGCTGCCCCAGCCTCAGCTCGCTGGTCTGTAAAATGAGGGCCGGGACCGGGGGACCCCCATGTCCCCCAGCTACTGACACAGCCCCTGCTCCCAGAGCCGCCGCACCACGCCCTCTGCGTGGGCCCTTTTCCACGCACTTTCAGGCTCTCAGCGGCGTTTGTGTCCAACATGCGCCCAGGACCCACCGCACAGATGTCTCCCCCTGACTCTGCCTCTGTGCAGCCCACGGACGACGCGAAGGCCCCGTGGATGATGACTGGAAGCCCCGTGGAGGACGACGCGAAGGCCCTGCGTTCACGCAGCCCTCGATGAAGTGCCAGGTCGGTGGGATGATGTATGGGGAGCGCGACGAATGGCGACGTTTTAATCACTCACGCGGAGAGCGGGCAGCTGCCTAATGGAACTGTCGATCTCACTGACAGTTGACAACCGTAACTTCAGACTTTAAGAGTGAATGTTTGTGCTCCCCCCTTGGGGTTCCCGGCGGTGAACCCCCAGACCCAGGCTCCTTGCTTCCCAGTATGTGCTCCTTATAGAGGGAGCACTACTGCTTTCCTGGACAAGGAGGAGGCTTCGGTGAGCACGAAGTGTTCCCACGGACACGCCTGACTCCTGTGCTTGACCCCCAAGTCCGTCCCCTCACAGGGATGCAGGAGGCATGGCTGTGGGGACACTCTCCCTGTTTTACAGAGCAGGACGCTGAGGCTCAAAGCAAAACCAGAGGCAGAACTAGAACTGCGTCTCCTTGTTCTGCAGCTTTGCCCCCACCTGAGTCATCCTGAAGTTCTGAGTGTGGTGACACCATGTTGGGGGGAAGGAGAAGACTGTTCAAAAAAAGTGGCAGAAAAGAGAAAAAAGGGGGAGAGGAGAGCTGGGGACACAAAGAACAGGTGCTGGAGGGCTTGAGTGGGAAAGACAGAAGCAGGAGACAGAGGGGAAGGAATACGCCCTCGTTGGAGGCTTCCCCTTCCCTTGTCCATTTCTCCAGTTTGCACATGTCTTTTGTGTGGATGTGACGTTTCTTTATTCATCCAACAAATACAGAGTGTGCCAAAGAAATGTATACACGTTTTAGGAAAGGAAAAAACTGTATTCAGATGGTAATGCTCAGTATATGCCGATAACAAAAGATGAATACAAGTCACGTTTGACTCCTGCAATTACAGGAGGTGCTCAGTGTGGTTCCAATCAATGTCCAGACACTTCTGATCACAGCAAACTACTGCCTGTACAACACTGACCCACGTGTCCGCTTGTGTCACTGCACATGCCGTTTCAGTTGATCATGTGTCTCAAACTTATCACAAATGAGTGCACTTGTTAGGTGTGTTGGAGGTTCTGTTGCACACTCATGCCTCCATTGCCGTTGTACTTCCACAACATTCTCGAATTTCAAATGCCACTTCAACATGGTCTTGTGCTCCTTGAATGACAACCATGCTTCTGCCATTTTCTTTCACTGTCCTGCCTGTTGCACGGTGACATTAGCATTCATTTGCTTAACACCCTCTTTTGAGTAAACATCATACTGCACATTGCTACCATAATTCAGTTCAACTTTGAAAAGTAATACAGAGATAGTGTTGCTTAAAATGTGTATACATTTTCTGGCATCCCCGGTAGTTACTGAGCACCTACTACATACCAGGCACCGTTCTAGGCCTGGCGATACTGCACTGAATGGAGCAGCCTCAGCCTCATGGAGCGGACACTCTGGAGGGGGAGGCTCATGCACAAGCAGGTGCAGAAGCAACGTGCTCCTGGAACTTTCTCACTCTCGGGCTGCACACGTGCACACAGGCACGCTTCAGTGCGAACCCAAGGCTCAGATGGGCAGGTGGGGGTCGGAGTCAAAGGAGCAGGCCGTTTCCAGGCTAGGACACCCCCTTGTCCAAGCCCCCAAACAACTGCTGTCCACTGAGCTCTGGGCAAAGGCAGGTGAATGCAGCCCACGTCTGTGCTCCGTGGGCTCGCCTGGTGCCAGCAAGGTGGCCTTGGTGGCCGCCTGAGCTTGTGGCCGCCTGGCATTGACTGATAACGGCAACTTGCGAAGCTCCGGGCGGCCTGGGCGGCTGGCACTGTGGTGTCTGAGATCAGTGTGCGGCATAAATCCGAGAGCTCCGATTCTGGAACCGCAGAAGCGTTTCAACAGATTGCCAGCATAGCTTTGATTTTTATTGTGCGAGAAACACCCACGCAAACAGCAGCGATCTGTCCCTCAATAAACAAAGGCAGTAAAAGGAAGGGGAAGAAACGTCCCCAGCCACTTCCCAGGCCCTGAGCCTACTTCTCACTGCGATACAGAGCAGGTTGTACAAAGCCCGCGAAGAGGGACTGCTGGCTCATGCTGCTGGGCCCGGCAAGGCGGGGGCTGCAGGGGTGGGTGGCCCCGCTTGCTCACTGGTAGGGGCTGTGGAGTCGGACAGACCCAGGTTTGCATGAGGGTCTGCTGCGTGCTGTGTGACATGGAGCCAGTCACTTAAGCTCTCTGAGCTGCCATCCCCTTCCTCGTAGGAGGAATGAAGTTAATAAAGGTGGAATTGCTTAGGCTAGTGCCTGGGACTTGGCGCTCAGTAATGTCAACCGTTACCATCACCACAGTCAATGTCATTGTTAAGGACAAAATGGGGCTGAAGAGCTTTCAGCCTGGGCTCCCGGGCAGGGTTGGGGTGATACTCACAGGAGATGGCAGATAGGCAAGAGCTTTATAAACTGTAGCGTGCTGTTCCAATAGGAGGCCTAATGATTCTTAAGTCCAGTAAAATCGTGTTTTTTTTTCCTGTGCCAGCATTGAGCTTTGGTCAGTAAAACCTGGACTCCATATATAGTGCTTGGTACTCGACTGCTTTGAAACTCACCAAATTTGGGACTTGACACATTTTGACCTGGATATTTTGTCCTGGTAGCATCGTTTGTTGGGGGCTCATCGCACCTCGCAGAACCAATCAACTGCAGGTACTGAGGTACCACTGCATTATTCCTTATGGGATGAGTGTGTTTAGTACTCCTCGTTTTGGGTATTTGTTGCACTCCCGGAACCAATTAATGATGAGTACCGAAGTACCACTGTGTGTGTGTGTACAGACACATATTTAACATATATCTGTTGTCTCGTGGTCTGTTGAAAACAACCAGTGGCATCTATCTCTCCCTTGATTTGTGTTTTTCTGTTCATTCTGCTTCCATTCATGTGTAGCTATTTCTATTTCTCTCTCATTGTCCCCTTTCTTTTCTTTTCTTGGCCTGGGACTCTTGGGCTATACTTAGGCCATTGGATCTCAAACTCTGTTCCTTGGAACCATTTATACAAAAAGGCTCCGTAGTCAAATAAGTTCGCGAAGTGCCGAATGCATCTGTGAGTATCTTTATTGCAGGACTTCATGACAACTTAGTTATGCCAAGGTGTACCCTGAGTCCCCAAGAACTGTAGAATGAAGCAATTCCAAGCCTTGCATGTCTGTGGAACTTTGCTCCCCTCCGCTGGCCATGGGAACGCACATGATGACTTCCCCATACAGGGAGCCTAACTGACCGGGGGCCCCGCTGGGGCCTTTGCACAGGGGCTGTGCTTCCAGCCAGTGATGGAGACTGACCCACATCTTCCAGGCCCCTTCCTGGAAGACGTGCATCCCCCAGCTTTGGCTTGAGGATCCCTGACCAGCGTTGCCAAACCTTCCTTAGTTGTACTGGATGTTTCCACCCAACCCTCCTTCTCTCTCCATCATACGGGGTCTGACTTGTGTCATGATCTGACAACTCACCAGCCTTTTCCCGCCTCCTCTCCATTTCCCTCCCAAAGGCATCTCCCTAATAACAGACGTGCATGCTAATCCCACCTTGCTGTTTGATTCTTGGAGGACCTGGACTAACGCACACCTCTTAAAGCACATCTGCTGACATCACGATGACATCAGAGAGGACAATCTGAGACTAATAGCCAGCCCACCAAGGACATTTAAGACTAAAGGGAGGAGTTGCTCACCCCATCCCTCCCTCACTACTTCTTTCCCATCTATCCATTTATCCATCCATCCATCCCATCCACCCACCCATCCATCTACCCTTCCATCCATCCAACCCCACCATCCACCCATCCACACATCCACCCTTCCATCTATTCATCCATCCATCCATCCATCCATCCACCCATCTACCCTTCTACCCATCCACCCATCCATCCATCCATCCACTCATCTACCCTTCTACCCATCCATCCATCCATCCATCCATCCA
>PVKE010021288.1:0-26602 GCA_004027555.1 Craseonycteris thonglongyai | reverse complement strand
CTGTGTCTGGGTACTTTGCCAGCATTGAGTGAGCTCTCTGAGTGTCTTGATTAATGCAGCCCTGAATTCTGTTTCACTTAGATTTGATTCCAAGTGTGCAAGGTCCTTTACTAGAGACTGTCCCTGATCTTCTGGAGGGGCTTTGGATTCTGAGGTGTGCATTGTGTTTGATGTGGTTCTTTTTGCTTTATGCATGAGTCTGTTTTCCCTCTGGGGGGTTGCCTATCAGATGGGCTTCTCTTTATTTTTTCTTTTGGGCTCAGTTGTGGGAGAAGAAGATTTTGGGAGAGGGTTGGGGTAAGCAGACAGCTTCTGTGTCCTGGGGCACTTCAGGTTGCTGTTTTAGCTGTTAGATAGCAGGGTAGTAAAGGTGTGGGCAGAGGTGGGGGCATGTGAGTAGGAGCTAGGGCGGGCCTGAGACACAATAGCAGATTCTTCTTTCAGCAGTGGGGCTGGTGGTTCAGTGCGGGCGGGGTGCAGGAGCTCTGGTCTTTCTCTGCTCTGCCTGGCTGCCCCTCCTTCAATCGTATCTGTAAGCCACGCCCACAGGGCAGTACTTGGATGGGGTGGGGGTTGGCAGAGGCTCCAGTCGGCCTCACAGTCCCGCGCACAGGCAACGACACTGCGGAGACCCGGCCGGCAGCCCAGTTGCGGGAGCTGTCCGCAATGCCCCAGAGGCCCGGTGGGCAGGACGCCAAAAGCCCAGCTGCACACTCACGAGCAGACAGCAACGCTGTAGCGGCCCGGTGGGCTGGGACCCGAAAGCCGGTCCCGCGTGCAGGCAGCGGCGCTGCGGTGGCCTGGCGGTCAGGGCACGAAAAGCCCTGTAGCGCACCAGCGAGCAGGCAGCAGTGCTGCAGGGCGGCCCGGTGGGCATGGCACTGAAAGCCCGGGTGTGCATGCGTAGCGATGCGCAGCGGCCCAGTGGGCGGGGCACCGACAGCCCAGTTGCACGCTGGCAGCGGCGCTGTAGAGGCCCGGTGGGCGGGGCGCCGAAAGCCCAGCGCGCACAGGCTGTAGCTCTGGCGGCAGCCGCTCTACGCTCCCGGCTCTGTTGAGACCGCCGGATTCACTGCAAGCACGTCCAATGCAGCTGTGCCCACTCAAGCCCCAGCCCTCACTCCAAGAGCCCTGTCCTCAGAAGGCGCTCCCTCACAGTCAATCTCCTCCGCACATCAGGGGTGCTGAGCTGCTGTGGGCTGCTGCCCTGCTCTCACCCCGCCCGCCGGGAAGTGCCGCCGCCCTGCTCCACAGTCCCTCTTCCACTTTAGGCTCTGTGATCTGATTAGGGCACTGCGTGCTGTCCCTTGAGTTCGGATTTTAAATTGTCCACAGTCTTGTGGGGATTCCACGCTCCCTAGGTCTCGGCTTCCAGCCCGCCCTCGATCCAGCTCCACTGTGACCGTAGTCCCCCAATCCCCCTTTGATTTTGCCAGCCCCGGGCCGCGCTCCGAGTCTCTGTCCCTGAACCGCTGCTTCCCTTTTCCTCTCCCGCTCTCCCCTTTTTTCTCTAACCTTTGTGTGTTGTTCCGTGTTGTGTGGTTCTCTTAGTTGAGGTTTCTTTTCAGGGTTTCCCCTGTGGATTCCCCTCTGTTCACAAGGCCCTTCCCAGGCAGTTATCGGGGTTCTCCTCTCATGCCGCCATCTTGGATCTCTCCCAATATTTTAAATATTAGCAATTACTTTCTCTCATTATTTGTTCTTCAGGCTATTTTGTTGGTGCCTCATAAATATACAATAGCAGCCTCTCTTTGGAATGATAGACTTATACTTCCAGACATTTTAAAGACATTTATTTTTTTGAATCGTTCATTGCTACTTGAACATTAGCATGCCATTTAAGTTTTAGTCCCAACTAAATTACTTGCCCTTGATCGCAAATTCTCTATGATTTTACCATACATCCAGTATTTCAAGCTGGAAATGCAAGTCTGCTGATTTCTTTCCTTCCTATATACCCTTCCTTTAATTATTCCTTAAGGCCTACCCATTGGACTTAAGGAATGTCCCTTAAGTGTGGCTTCTACTCTCCATTCCCAAAGCTATCATCTTTGCACAATGTTTATGCATTTCCTATTGAAATTATTTTCTTTTGTATCACTGCTAAAATTATCTCCTTAAAATTCAGATGTGATTTTCCATCCCAAACCTTTATTTCCTCCTGGTTGTCTGTATTATAAAGTTAACCTAGCTATACAAGGACTTAACAATTCAAGCTTATCCTCATTCTCCAAATAAATTTGCTGTCTTTCCTCAGTCTGTTTTTATGTTTAGTACCATTCTTCACCTCATTGCTTTTGACTGGAATTCTTCATTTGTTAAACACCTTGAACAAGAAAGATCTAAAAATGTAAAATTAATCCTCCCATGAGAAAGGGTTTTTAACTTTACCTTTCTTTTGTTATTTCAATGCTTACCACTGAGAAAAAGGGCCTGAAATTTTTAAATTTTATTTAATACAGTTTTCTCATAACCTATCTTGCATATGTGGGGCATCCATCCATCCACACATCCATCCACCGACCCATCCATTCATCCATCTATCCATTTATTACTACCACAACTTCTATATAGTTTAATGCCAACTGAAGAAATTCAAATGTACAAAGTATGAAATTTTATACTACATCAAAAGCTACAAAATTATGCTGGAAGATTTTAAATATAGTGCTTACAATTTAGTTACCTTTTGGAAATAGTATTTGAACCCAACTCAGTTTCTTTACTGCCTGAAGCCTATGTACCTATAATAATTTTCATATCTGGTACTCACAGTCCTTATGCATTTAGAACTTAACAATTTGGAGTCAGGAGTGCTTATGCCCTTTGGTGATGCTGTGCACATGAAATTCTCATGGAGCCCTGAATGCACAATGGGCATTTTAGAAGTAAAGGTGTGTGTGCTGACTGGGATGTTACAACAGTGTCAACAGAACTTAATGCATATAAAGACATCTTCCATGTGTTTTAGAAAAATCTATTAAATAGGAAGGTTACTCACACTGTGTCTCCCTATGTTAAACACATCAGATACCCTATTCTGCAAGTTCTACATTTGTGTATCTAAAGCAGGAGTGTCCAACCTTTTGTCTTCCCTAGGCCACATTGGAAGAAGAATTGTCTTGGGCCACACATGAAATACACTAGCACTAGTGATAGCTGATGAGCTAAAAGAATAAAAAACAAAAACAAAAACAAAAACCCTCATTTTGTTTTAAGAAAGTTTATGAATTTGTGTTGGGTTGTATTCAAAGCTGTCCTGGGCCACATGTGGCCAACAGGCTGTGTTTTGGACAAACTTGATTGAAAGAATGAGATAGGAACTGACTTACAAACCTCTAGTGAGGGTTTTCTATCGTTATACTTTTTTATTAGGCATTGTTGTCTAAGCAATAAAGCTGGGCACACTGATGTTAATAATGGAATTTTAATTGGGTTCTCACATATCATGTATTTCACAATACCAGTTTTCCTGAGGTAGGCCTAAGCCTAAGGTCCTCATAGAGGCCAATAGTAAATAGATTACTAGAAAAAATGATCAATATTAATATTTGCATATTTAGCATAAACAAAAGGATATAATCATGTTTTTTTGAGTGATAGGCATTTCAGAACATGGGAAGTTGTTCTTTAGCTTTTTATATGAGTTAAATTGGCTTAAAGAAATATCCTATTTGTAAAATAACAGATAAAAATACACCCAATATTTTACAAAAAAGAAATGAATGAAATAGAAAGGTTTATTTTCTTAGTAGAAATATTGAAAACATATTTAATGGCTTTTAGACAAAGGAATTACCTTGATCTCCAAGAAAGATAAGGCCATTCAGTAACCCCCCCCCCCTTTTTTAATAGTTTTAGCCTACATCCCTTTCTGAGCCTTGCCA
This sequence comes from Craseonycteris thonglongyai, assembly GCA_004027555.1. Lineage (NCBI taxonomy): Eukaryota > Metazoa > Chordata > Mammalia > Chiroptera > Craseonycteridae > Craseonycteris > Craseonycteris thonglongyai. The sequence continues at coordinate 22,715 of PVKE010021288.1, read as the reverse complement.
CAGAGCCTTATCTTCAGTTTCTAATTCTGCTCTGAAGGATGAGGCAAACCTTCCCAGGAGGTTTACGTCTTTCTCAGCTTTATCTCCTGGGATTGTCTGTATCTAGAGCTGCCAAGTAGTAAGGGAACAGGGATTCATAGGAAAGATTTGATCAATGCCACCATTTCACCCAAACCCAGAAACACACAGTCAAAACCATATGTAGACAGCATGGCACTGCTGATAATTACTCTTATTACCTTAATAACTGAAGAACATTGGAATAATACATTTACAGTTGTGAATTAGAAATGGCAATATATCAGCTTTGAAGCTATCATAATGAAATCTGCATTACCAAAACTTCATGAGCCAGAAGATTAATTATATTTGTACAACCTCTTTTTTCTCAACCAATCACTAACAAATTGTTAAAGTACGTAGAGTCTTATTTGGGAAATAATTTTAGGTTATTACCTCAAACGGAGTGCTGCTAATTTTGTTGGTCCATTCAACGTGCTGATTGCTATACTTCTTAATTCTACTATATCTTGTAGAGATAGAATCATATTAAAATCTTTTAAAAATAAAATCGCACAATATTTAACAGTTAGATTAACCTTCACTGAGTCCATGTGATTCCTAATGAATAAATCTATTACATTATATTTGATTTGACTTTATGAAAACAATATCAGAGCTAATTGACATTACAATGGAGGGTTTACAAGAGTTACCTTAGAGATTTTCATTTCTTCCTCTTTGTTTTTGTTTTTGAATCAGAGTATGGATCAGATTCTGCATAATCTTTGGTTTAGGGCACTCTTCAAGGTGCTAGGCTAACACTGGACAGCCCTGAGCTATTAACAAGTAGGTGCTCACTAGGGCAATTGGCCAAACTTCACTGCAGTGGTATCAATTGTAGGTATATTATTATATTCATTTTACTAAAGGGCACGTCACATTTTTTTCCTCTAGGAATTTTTAGCAAGTGGTTAAAAATAACCTTTAAGAAAGGTTATATTACTGCTGAGGCCTAGCCAAACCTTTTGGATGGAAATCTATATCCATCATACTCAAATCAGTCAAAGTAAGCCAAGTGAGTAGTTCAGTAGACATGAGGTTGAATGCAAATGTCACTGTGCCATGTTTTCTGAAAAAGTGGCTGGCCGAGTTGACCTTTGCATGCCAATGTTCCATTTTGTAGTTTGAAAGGTATGGAAAAGCTAGTCCATATAATTATGCAGTCTAAGACCCAACTTGAGAGCTAAGACAGATTCAAATTCTAATTCTGAAAAATTTTGGCTTTGGCCAAAGATGAACGCGCATCTAATCACCCCTTACAATTTTTTCAATCTCAGCCTGAAACAGTCTTTTAGGCGTGTTTAGCAATTATAGAAAAAGCTGTTTTGAATAACTCATTATTAAATACTTATTTCTTTAAAATATACTGCATATTCTATAATTTTGAACTGTGGTAATTGATTTCACCAAAGTTAACACCTAATCCTGGAGAACGTCACAAAACAAAGATAATAATTCGTCATTAACAATTAAGTGATAATAGTATTCACTTGGCGGGGGTGAGGGTGGGGGTTGGGTGGTGGTAAAGAAGCCACAGTAAAGAACCTAAATGGAAATTACATGAAGAATACTTGTTGCAATTTTATATAGTCGCAAAAAATGCAAGAAACAGTTGAATCAATTCACATAGGACCAGTGGGGATAAGATCTGTAGTGCTTTCAATGAATCTGTATTATACATGTTGAGTACATAGCTATTTGTAGATATTATAAATAGTGAATTACAAAGTCAACTAGTTCCTTTATCCACTGCCATTCTACCTTGATAAGCCAAAAGTCTTTTGAATGAAGTGCCCACACTGAGCAGTAGTTCTCTTCATTCAGCTTTCTTAACCATCCAAGGGATTTAGATCAACATATGTTGGATTTATCTTTACCTTATCCAGTACCACTTTTATAACATATTCTAGGGACATATGGACCAGTTGAACATTTCCTAATTTTACAGAGAAAGCCATTACTCTATGCAACTAGCTTACTGTGTTCTAAGTGATACCTTGCAAAGTGGAGCCAAAAATAGAGTACTCACGTTCTGCCAAGATTGTCCTTGTGCCTATTTATTCTTCTCCTTCTCCTCTCATGTCATCCTTGTGGGTATTTTTATGCAATCTCTTGCTTTAAACTATCATCTAAATGCTTGTGATTTTCCAGAATATACTTTCAGTCATTCCTCTCTTCTGTCTAAATACTATAATCTGCATGTCTTTACCACAATGTGCCACAGGGCCTTCATACATATTCTCTCTCTCCTCTGAAAACCTTCATCTTCCCATATTTCTAATTTCAGTATAATTTTAGGACCCTGAACAATGTTTGGGGAGATACATATGTCACAGAAAGTTATAAATGTGTATGTACCACTTCAGATATATATTGCTTATCTTTTTCATCAAATCTATTATTTTTAAAACTTTAGGTAATTTTAGGATATATGTTTTCCCAGGTTCATGGTAACTGATCAATAAGTATTGCTAATATTACTCTCTAAGGAATTAAAAGTAGAATACATAAAGTTATATATTAATGACTATTGATAATTTAATGTCCTTGGATTGAGATGCACATAGATGAGGCCATACATTAAAATATAAGAGTGAATTAAATTGCAGTGAATAAAACATTAGAATGAGAAGGAAACAGATAGACATTGGGATAGAATCTTGGGGCACATATGTGCTGTGCATCCCTTATACAGTGTAGGAAGTCTAGAATAGGCAATGTGTATCATGGACAACCACCTACGATCTCTAGGTTATGGCCTGATTGTACCCTACTCACTTGTTCCCACTGTCGTTACTGCTTTCTTTTTTGGGATTTCATTTCACCAGCCATCCTTCACTGGCCTCAAAGCTGTTCTCCTGAGCCCTCATATGGACCCATATTTCTCCTTTGGATCTTGACATGTTTTCTCTGGCTGTGTTGATTTTTCTTTGGCTCTAGTCACTTGTGGCTGTAGGTAAAAGGAGCTCTTGTGTCTTGCTATTAGGCAGAACAATCTAGAGGCAGGCAAGAAAGAGAGTGAAGAAGGCTTTAAAAAAGTAGAGGGGCAGATAAGGTGAGAAACAAAAGAGGGTGCTATCCACTCCCTAGAAGAGAGTGGATATCAGAACTGAGGAGAAGACTGTGGCCTTGGAAGTCCTCTGCAATGAAGAGCTGACCTGACTTTCATATGCTTGGAAATGACTATCTTATAGGTCAAGTCCTTTCAGTTTACTAACCAGGTAACCCACTTACAGAGAGGTGACATATTTTCAATCCAGACGTCTTTATCCATTCTCTACAAAGCAGACATCTATGATGACCCAGTTTATACTTAGAATTTTTTTTGTTTGCTTTTATTAAATTCTAAGTATGTACCGGTATTTAGTACAAGAACAAAATACAGATTTTTATATAACAAAAATCACATGAATATTTCCAATAGTTTTTTTTTGTTTGTTTTTTTTTGGCTAAGATCTCAGAGTTTTCTTTAAATTTAAATATATTTATCTCCACAGAGCTTCCTGAGTTAAGTAAGGTACTGTGTGTCAAAGGGAGGCTACTTTCATCAGGAAGAAGTGGAGTGAAGAGTTTAGTCTTTCCTACACAAATCCCTAGATAATGGTTTTTACATTTAAAAAAAAATGTACTTAAAAGCTCCAATATTTAAACCGGATAGATGAGGCTGTCCTGAGGGATGAGGGTTGGAAGGAAGAAGAGAGGCTCTTACGTTATCTCTGTGATTACTTCTTGTCCCACGAGACCTGTGAAGAAGCCCCCTGAACCCTTGACCCCTGGGAAACATAGTTTGAAAATCGCTTCCCTATACCCTGAATACATCCATTTTAATCATTTGAATACTTTAAAGAGCCAGAATACCCAGCCATGTAACTGATTAAAAAATAGTGAGCTTGTTTCTTTCTCTTCTAAAATTGTAATAGTGTACATTGGTACATGGTCTCTATTAAAGACAGAATGTTCTGTAAACGAAATCCCACTTTCAGCTGTGTGAACGCTTCCACAGAGAGGCAAGAAAGTCCAATGCTATAGGAAACCTGACTCCATCTTCAAGGATTTAATAGCCCCTTAAGAGATTGACAGTAGAGAGGATTTGTTCTTTACTCTTTCTAGCCTGTGAGTTCCACATGGCAGAGTTCTAGGAGACTTCTCACATCACACATTTAGTGGGGATGTAAGCTTCTCACCTGGCTCCATGAATGGGCACCCTAACCTTCAGTCAGGATGCTTTGTCACTGATGCTTCAGAGAAAGAAATTTGGTTTAAAAACAATATTTTTCACTCAAGTGGTAAATGAAGTATATTGTCTATATACTTATGATATATCTATATCTATTTATCATCTTCCATCTTTCTATTATCTATCTATCTATCTATCTATTATCTTTCTATCTATCATCATCTATCTGTCTATATCTATATATCATCTATCATCATCTATCATCCATCCTTTCTATTTACTTACTTAAGTTCCCATGTATCCCTTTGCACATGTGTGGTATAAACACTTAACACGAGATCTACTCTCTTAACAAAAGTTTAAGTGTATTTTTGGGAAAGCCAGTCTGGCTCAGTGGGTTAAGCGCTCACTTTGCAGTCCTGGGGACTGAGGATCGAATCCCGGCCCTGGCCTGTGCAGACCCATATGCTGAACTGGGGAGTGCCCCCAGGTCAGTTCTCACTGGGGTGAAGACCCCGGCCCAGTTCCTGCCCTGTGCAGCCCCACGCCCACCTGTGGAATAAAACTATGTGGAAAAACCAATGATGTATAGCTGTGGGAGCTGTTCAGGGCCCTCCCCCTTCTCTCTGTCTCTGTATCTCGCTCTCTCTCTGTCAAAAACAGTAAAAATAAATCTTTAAGTGTATTTTTAACTATAAGTACTGTGCTGCACTGCAGATCTTACTTATCTTGTAAGGAACACTCCAGAAACTTCTGCTTAGCACACAAGGCATCACTGTCCTGATATTTTCCCAACAGCTCTTGAACAGATACTAGGTGATAGAAGGCATGTCTTTCCTTAGAAGTCACAACACCATTTCTCTGCAGATCGCCTCCTCTGCTCTCCGAATGACACTTCATGAGCTTGCCCAGAGTCAAGCCATATGGGGCAACATGGCTTTGTCAGCTGTGACTTTGCAGGCAGCACAGGAGGTTACTTTGATTAGAGGGCAATAAACTCCAAATACTATCATTACAAGCCTCCTCCTAGCTTCTTTTCAAGTTTTCCTTATTACTTCACAGCAGCCTCAGAAATTGTATTTGTCGACACTGGAGGGAGAACCATGCAGCCTATTGGTGGGCTCAGCAAATTGGAGTTTGTTGTTTGAATACTGATGTTTCTGAAAGCTCTGTCCTGTTATTCAGAATGACATTTCAATCCATTTATTGTGATTTTTATTTTTATTTTTTTTGTCATAGAGTTTTGCAAGTATAATTGCTTTTGTAGTCTGAGGGAGAGAGGGGTACTAAGCTATACATATATGTGTATGTGTGTTTATGCATGTGTGTATATGTGCATATATACCATATTTTCCAGCATATAAGACGACTGGGCATATAAGACGACCCCCTAATTTTACAGTTAAAACATAGGTTTAGGCCTATATTTGCTGTATAAGACTACCCCCCACTTCCGAGGCTGTAGTCTTATACAGCGAATATAGGCCTAAACCTATGTTTTAACTGTAAAATTAGGGGGTCGTCTTATACGCCCGGTCATCTTATACGCCAGAAAATACGGTATGTATATATATATGTGTGTCTATATATATGAAAAGAAGTAATACATGGATTTAAATGTATAAATTTGTTTTCTTCAATTCTTTTTTAAAAAGTTTACAACAATGTAGATAATAAAATGTGTATTTAAAGTTATTTCAAAAGGTAATGGAGAGAGTTCAGGAAGCCAGGGTGCTGATTACTGATCACAGGGGAAACTGGATATAGTATATCCAATACTTTGAACATAGAGTGAATATTTCATGGAGATAAGTAGAGTAATTCAATTTAAGATTGAATTTATATTAAATAGCAGTAGGCACATACAAGTGCTATTAGGATGGCTAATAAACTAATTATAATAATGTATATTAAAATGAAAATGTTATATGCAAGGCCCAAGAAATGTATTCAATGTTGGTCAGGTCCTTATCCCAAATGATTAGTTTTCTTTATAGCAAGAAAAAATTTGGAAAGAATAGCATGATGTAGGGGATGCCGGGATACTTCAGCAGGTTGAGTGCTTGCCTTGCAACCACATGGTTTGAGGATTAAACAAACCCTGGCACCTGCCCATGTAAACCCATACTCTGAACTGAGGCACAATTGGTAACTGCCAGATGGTGGTGGAGGAGGTTCTCGCCTCCATTCCTCCACTTCCCTACCACCCCATTCAATTCCTGCCCCACACGGCACCACACCCACCAGTGTGGAATGAAACTATGACAAAACCAATGATGTATAACTGTGGAGACTGCTCTGGACCCTCACCCCTTCTCTCTCACTCATCTTCTCTCAAATAATAAAATAAATCTAAAAAAAGAATAGCATAATCTATCCATTTACTCCCTATTTGTTAATTTATTCCAAGATCTTATTTTGTGCCTGTTGTACACAAGTCCCTGTTCAGGACACACAGGGAATAGCTGCGAACAACAGAGATCTTGTTTCATGATTATCATAGACTAGGGAAGGAGACAAGCAATAAGCAAGCTGACAAATAGTGTTTGTATAATTGAATTTCACATAGTGGCTTGTTCCATGCAAATAGAAGTTAGAAAGTGACAGGTGGACAGTATTTAATGAGTATTTGCAGCACTTTACAGGTCTATCAGACATAAAGAGAATGGTGATAACTAAAAAACTACTTAGTACAACCTTGCGTTATGCTGATGATGAAGATCTAGAAGAAGAGGACAAACTGATGATCTTCCAGAGGGATAATTACAAGAGCAAGGTCCCTGGGTGACTGAAGGGAGGACACCTAGGACACAGGGGAGTTTTGTCCCTCAATGGGGCATAGATTGGTCATCTCTTACTACAGGGTGCAAAAGCTTTGGTGAGTTTGACCTGAGGGTGACCACAATCTGTATTTTTGTTTCATAAAACCCTCTCTTGGCTGCATTGTTTAGACTGGTGTATGTGCTGGTGTACGTGTTGGGGCCAAGGTATGTGGAGCCGGAAGGAAGGCTTTTGAAGAGACCACTGCAATGATCCAGGTAAAAGATGGTAGGGAAATGAATTAGGGTATAGGGGTAAAACTAGGGAGCAATGGCTAGATTCTAAAAATATCTAGAGTAGAGAGCTGAGCAGATATGCTGAGAGGCTGGAAGTTTAGTGTGAGAAAAATGGAGAATTCATGGATCACTTTCAAGTATTTAGCCTGAGCAACTCAAAGGTTGATATGCCACTCACAGAGGTGATCCCAATTATGAGAGACATAAGTGGTGGGAGGGAACATAAAAAGTTTGTATCTCAGATATTTTGAAGTTGAGATGCCTAATATATACAGTAAAAGCACAAATGTTACAAAAATGATTCTTAGAGGCAAGAGACTGTCATGTCTAAGGGTCAGTAGATGCTGAAGCCAGAATGTCTGCGTTCACCGGCTCAGATGGCTCACACGTAAAATAAAGATTGTGAGAGTACCCACCTTAATAAGTTGTTCTAAGGATTAAATGATGAATCTTTATAAAGCACATATTAAACACCTAATATATGTTACATATTTTTAATGGTAGCATTGCTAATATTACCAAAAAGTTTTTGGTTTGACCTCATGTGTAACTTTTTTGCAGACAGAAAGTTGACCAATCACAACATAGAAGTCTCAAGTGTGAGCCTATTAAAATTAAAATCCATGTTGTGGTTTCTATAATTACTTTATTAATGAGCCTGGTGAGAAAATGATTTGCAAGGCACTAACTCTTCATTGTGTAAGCATTCAGTAGTAGTTTCGCTGTGATGTGGAAAATGGAAAACTTTGGACTTGCTCAACTGGAAGCGATTTTTGAGCTTCCCTAACATACTACTAATCAATACGAAACCATGACAGTTTGTGAATTTCCTCTTTATGCATTTTGAATAGCCTTTTCATTTTGTAGCTGTTGTTTTTGTTTGTTTTTACATGGTGAGACTTTTCTCTTGCAGAATATAAATGCTTTGTCCTTGAATCTGTGACTAGAGTGTGCAGTCCATAGTGGCCTGAACTTGGTTCTGTATATGTATCTGAATTGGATTCTGAATCCAATTGGTGACTGGAATCTGAATGGATTCATTGAGCAAAAGTTTTTTGCTAAATATTAATACATTGTTTGTTTTAGAAGCTATTTTTTTAAGATTTCTGACATATAGTTATACAGTGTCATAGAGAAATTTTATTTCGTTTGTTTGTTTTTATTGTTTTTGACAGAGAGAGAGAGAGAGACAGAGACAGAGAGAGAGAGATACAGAGACAAAGAGAGAACTGAACTGGGGGAATTCCCCAGTTCAGCATATGGGTCCACACGGGCCAGCGCCGGGATTCGATCCTCAGTCCCTGGCTCTGCAAAGTGAGCGCTTAACCCACTGAGCCATCCCGGCTTCCCAATATACAGTGTCATAGACTAGAACCTTTCTTAGGTTATTATAAAAGTAACATTTTGTAGAGTCGAGAGCGCTACTCAGTGGTTTTCTTTTAAGGTTCATTTATAAGATGATGTTACATTTCAATTAAAATGTCACATTTCAAAACTCCATGCATTTATTCAGTTGCCCAATTATTAGTCCTCCTTATAAATTTTAAGTATATCAAAATAACAAAACATTTACTAAGTGTTTTCCAAACAGAAGAATTGATAAAAGGCCGTATTATGGAATGCATTTAGTCCTCTTACCCCCCCCCCCCATGGTCATATTCGTAGTATAAGTTCTGTTCTGAGCTTGTTACCTTATTTGCTTCAAAATAGAAGGAAAGTCTATTGTCAAATAAATTAATCAAAACCAATGATGGTTGACTAACTTATCAGTATGACCTAGAGAAAAACCTAAAATGCTGAACACAGTTTGACTAAATTCAGCTGCATATATACAGTATTAAAAAATGGATTTATAATACCTGCTGTAATCCACATTGCTAATAAACTCTCTCTTGATGCTCTGTTTGGACTAGTGTATACATGTTTCTACTTGTGTTGGTGGGGGGCAGGAGCTTTGGAGTAAGAAGGCTTTTGAAAGAAGCCATTACAAGCAATGGTCCAGGTAAGAGATATTGTTAAGGGTTGAATTGTGTCCTCCAAAAAGATATATCAAAGACCTAAACTCTCAGTATTTCAGAATGAGATTTTGTAGAAATGGGTTTGTTGAAGATATAATTATTTATGTGGAGATGAGGACACACCAGAGTAGGGTGGGTCCCTGATCCAATATGACTGTTGTCTTCATAGGAAGAAGAGATGCAGAGATGCCGACACAGGGAGAAAACTGTGTGATAGAAGAAGGGACTTGAGTGACCAGCTTTGAGCCAAGGACCAGTGCCAAGGCCTGTGGGCAATGCCAGATGCTGGAAGAGGCAGGGAAAGATGTTACCCAGCGTCCCCCATGACAATAGGAGCAAAGCCCACATGACCCTTGATTGCAGACTTCTAGCCTTCAGAACTGTGAGAGAATACATTTCTGTTTTTAGCCACCTATTTTATGGTACTGTGTTATCTCAGCCGTAGGAAACTAATACAGATATTTCATTAGCGCTAACACAAAACAGGCCTGCAAGTTTCATTCTTTACTGAGAGCAGCTGCCTTTCTAGACAAGCCTTAACCTAAATCACTGTTGTGTATCCAAAAGGGTTCAAATGCAAAATGACCCACAAGCATCCATAACAAGATGCAGGGAGTGCCGCAAAAAATGTATACACATTTAAGACATGTTATCTTTGTATTACATAAGTACCGATGGTAACCACTATGAGCACCTCTTGTAATTGCAGAAGTCAAATATGACTTAGATTCATCTTTTGTTATTGGTATACATTGAATATTACAATTCTAATATAGCTTTGTTTTTCTTTCTTAAAATACGTATATATTTTTGGGGTGCACACTCTACATAAGTGTAAGCAATTTTATTATTATCAATGACATGTGTCAGACACAAACTGTACTAGCTTTTACATGTTTTAATTTATCCTTTTAGCTGCTTATTAACAGTATTATTATCCTTTTTACAAATGAAGGACCTGAGTATTACAGAAGGTAAAAATATCGCCAAGGTCACATATCAGGGAAATGTGGCAGTGGAAACCCAGCATCCATGGTCTTTGATCTGTAGCTTAAACTCTCAGTCTTCATCTGTGAAGGCTTCATATTATAGTCTTGATGTGGAAAAAGTAACTGTCAAGTTAATCTTACACTCTCCTGATCTTTTGCTTCCTGCCCTCTCATCCTCACTTGCCAGTTAGAGACTCAGAGGGGAGAGGGAAGGGAAGGAAAAGCAGCAGAAAAACAGCATTCTTTCTTAGATGTGAAATGAAAGGAAAGGCGTTTGCAAAAGATCTGGAAGTCTATTCCATTTTGCTGCAACGTAACTAAGGTCTTCAGTGGACTCACAAGTTTGATTGATATGAGATATTTTGCTAGTTTCAAAACTTTATACCTTTTGTCCAGATATCATGAAATACATTTTTGTATGGGGGGCTGGAAGGAGGAATAGTATTGAAAGAGTTATCTTTTCTTAAAAGTAACTGGGGAAAATATTACTGGTGATGATTATATTTGTTGAGAAAGATAAAAAAATTCCAGGATTATATGGACAATGATATACCCTGGGGTATTTCACTAAGTACTAAACAATGGGATGAATCTCCTTTCCCCTGCTCTTCTATCCCCAGCTCTGAAGAATAGGTATCAACTCGCCCTTAGTTTCACCTACTTTAGTGGAAAAACAATTTATTTAAAACAGACTAATACAATAAGTCTCATAATTAGGAAATATTTCACAAAATAATTCTGGAAAAAATCTTTTCATTGTATTTTAAGGGGAGTTTACAGAGTTTTATGAATTCCTTGATTTCTTTTTGAAGCAAAGTATTTACTTGAAAAATCTACAATCACTGGGATGTATTTAATTGTGGTCCAAATACATTTTACTGATTTCACTTGGCATTCCATGATATGGTATAATATATTAATACTTTGTTTTGACAGTAGATAATGGTAACTGATAATAAAGCTTTTGTTATTTGAAAGCATAACCTAATATGATAGGAAAATGGGAAAAAATAATATGTAGACAGATTCAATGATTCATCTGTAAAAAGAGATTATTAAAATAATTGATATCTTTTAATATTACAACACCAAAGAACGCCCTACCTGGAAAATCATTTCCTTAATCTCATCTGGTAGTCCTAACAAGTACATATCTAGAATCTCCATTTAAAACTAAGATTACAACATCTTAGGGAGCTAAAGTGACTTCCCTGATGTCACACTGGTGGTTTTCATTTCTGCAGCATTAGTAAGAGTGACTTCCTTTAGCAGTCAGTTGGCTAATGAAAAAATAGCTAATTGAATATTACAGATTAGGTTTGAATTTTATTGCCCAATTTTATTACACATTTAAAAAGGTATGGTAATGTAGGTTTAAATCTTTCTCCACCTCTTGGGGCAATTTATTTGACTCCTCAATGCCTTAGTTTCTTCACTTATAAAACGTGGTTCACAATACTACCTTCATCATTGGGGTTATAAATCATTTTGAAAAGTAGTGTACATCTTGTCTGATATTTATTCTCTATTGTATGCTGAACTGGTTTGTCTGAAGACACAAGTCAAAAGAGGGCGTTTTCAAGAATTAAAAAAAATCAAGATCACATTTCCACTGGCAATGTGGCTGTTCTCTAAGTGAAACACGCAGTCTATAATTACCATCTTATAGCATTTCAATAACACCTTGTGTTTTATTGTAGCTTTAGATGTTTAAATGATCAGACCATATTTATTACATTCAATTTATTAATTAAATAACAGAATGTTCCTGTAGAAATAAAGTTTTGCACACTTAAAAATATCTTTCAGTAATAACACATTCAATTATGAATGATATCTAATTGAAAGAGAAACAGTGATCATTCTTTTTGCAGCCTTTATACCTCCCCTTTTTAACAACTGAAATAATTGTTCCCAGAAATTGCTACCCTGTGAAGCCTGGCTGTCATCCTTTGATGTGTCTCTCTCATGGTAAGATCAAACAGTTCCCATAATTATGTTTGGTAATTTTACAGTCATTATTTCTGTTAAGATTTTCTGTACTCAAAAAGAAAAAAAAAATTCTAGGTCAATAAGTCATGCAATAAAAATACAAAGTAGCAGTATGATAAAGGTGGGGAAAGAATAAGAATGTGTTAAGTTACCTTTGGTTCTGAATACTATGAGCATACATGCACAGTCTCAGGGACATAAATGAAAATGATCTCTTTATGTGTGTGTTAAAGAACCTGGTTTACAAACTGTGTCTAATTGAAGTGGATATCAGTGGTCAAGCAGACTTCAGAAAACAGTGATGTTGGGGGGGGAAAAGCTCTAATATACACTTGAAAGACTTAATAGAAATATGAGAAATGCACTTGAGCTTGAGTTAGTTTGTAACAGGGAATTTTAGGGTATTGAGAAACATTTTGCTAATGGTATTTCCAGGTGTTTAAGATTTTATTTTTAAATTATGTGAGTGCCACAAAATGGAAAAGCTTGCAATTAAATACTGTGTTTGCAAACACATCTTAATAATATTTAGGCCACTTAAGTATTACTTGATTTGCATATTATGTTTTAATTCCCTGCAGGGGTCTTCTACAGTTCCTTGCAGGGAAACATTTTACAGCAGGATACATCCTGGTCAGCAAATTTTAAATGCAGTTCTGTCTGAAGGCAAGTTGATGAAGGAGACGATATTCTTTAGTTCATGGCAGCCTGTGGACCTTCGGATGACACTGACATTGCAATTACAGTTAATCTTTTGTGGCAGTTGCTAAAACAAGCCACTGCTCATATGGCCAAATTAGACTGAGGCAAAATATTCATTAGCATTCATTTTAGTCATTTATGTGGCTGGACAGGACCACACATCCCATAATTATTTCTGTTTCATCCCTGGTGAATCAATCTAAATGATTTTCACTCCCTAAACCATTTGATTTTACAATCAGCAGATAGATGTCTTTGTAACAAATATATTCTAATGACTTAGGTTTGGGTTCTTCTTGTGGAAAAAGAGGAGAAAAATGCTAGTTTATTTTTGTTGTATTTGTAAGTTTAACCTTAGAGAAGCAAACAGTGGTCAGTTTTGAGTAACACAAGTGTTTGTGTGTGGGAGGCCTTAACAGTCTGCAGAGAATTTTATAGTGATAGTATTAAAATTCAACAATTTGTACTCTTTGACCAACATTTTAACTTTTAGAAATTCATCCAGTTTGAATTATGTATATGCACAAAGATTTAACCACAAATACGTTCATGGCATTTTTATTTTTAATAGAGTAAAATAGAGAAAAACTAAAAGTCTATTTAACTCATTTATTCATTAAAAAATGCACATTAAGCTATTGTTCTGAGCCACTCACTATTCTACTTGCTACCCAATGTTCACTGAATCAACAGTAATGATGTTTTATGTAACAGAGTACTATGTAACCTTTAACAATGCGATAGAAGAATATGCAGTGACATAGCAAGATGTTAGCAACATATTAGTGAAAAAAGTAAGTAATACACAGAAACATACCTTTGAATGATTGTATTTTTCAGAACTCCTATAATAAGTGCATATTACTTTTCTAACTAAAAAATAATAGACTTCATTTTCAAACAACTCTCACACACACAAAATCTATCAAACTAAAAAATGTGTTTGTGTCAGTTGTTGATGAATCTTTTAAAGTAAAGGATTAATTCAACAAATATTTATGGAGCTCCTACTATGTCTTGTGTAGGATTCTGAGAAGCTATCTATGGTATGCCTTGAAGGAGCTTCAGGCATGGCCAATTCCTCAGAATGTGAGCGGTTTGATGATTGCTGTTGAGTCCTCAGATTCACTCAGATGGGAAAAGATGGTGTACCACTAAACTCCCTTTCACAAAAGACATTCAACTCTCCTAGGTACCACGCAGTCATTTGGGGACACCTTTTTTGCTGTCCTTAACTCTACTCCAAATTCAATTTCATGGTTGTAAATATTTTGTTGGTGCGGAGTTGTTCCAAACTATGTCTTGTTTTAGTTTCTGGATAGTAATTTTGATTATGGTGAACCATTTGAAATCCCATAAAATTATTGATAGCATCACATGCTGGTAGTAAAACAGAGCTGCCTATGGAGAAGGGAAAACAATAAAGCCTAAGCATGCATAGACTTTGAGAGGGTGGCAATCAAAAGTTAAGAACCAAGGTTTGGCTCATTCAGTCCATGTCAGGTAGGTATCACTGGATACAAGAATGGATAGGATCCTTGCTGGGGGAAGCTGGCCAGGGTGTGACTTTGGACATATGGACAATAATGAGCATGAAGATCATCTGCAACATGGTAGTTTATCAACAACATGGTTTCTTAGCGAGCAAGAAAATTTGCAATCAAGAATAGAGCCATGGGAGAAAATTCTTCCTATCTGAATAAAAGTATTGTGAGTCACCAGAAAAGTTATATTTAATTAATTGAATTTACTTGGCTCCTCTGATGTTTTCTGGGACGTGACTGACATACAATCAGTGCACTTGCATGAAAAGTTAAGAGGAAAAAAATCTTTTACTAGGAACTTTAATTCAGAAGAAATGAATCTGTGGATTCCATGCTGTCCATTTTAGAACAGATCACATTAGGTTTTTCCTGAGCGCCCCTATAATTTTATAGAAAAAAAATTGACCTCAAGAGTGCTGAGGACATTCAAATAAATTTCTTCTCATGGGCCGTAGGGTACTTTCTCTGATTGTGTGACTCTCATCTACATTAGTAAGCCCTGACTTGGCTTCTCCTGCATTCACAACTGCTGAGTGATTGCCTCTGGCTCCACCTGCCCACAGCAGATAAAGCTGACAAATGTGTTTGAAACTTTGGAGTAAAACAAACAGGAGCAACTAACAGCTAATATTCCAAAGCACTCAATGTAATTAGATTAATCTACAGCTTAGTTTATGAAGGAAAACTAATTATGAATCAGATACACAGTTTTTAGAGAACTTTTATGCAAGGTACGCTGTACATCCCTAGTATAATAAATTGCAGTAAGTGAGTGTATGTGTGCACCCACACATCTAACATCTGAGGCCTAGTGAGAGCTATACTTTTACTTTAGATTTAAATTTGCCTCTAATTTTGAAAAAGCTTGAGGGTATTAAATTATAAAGGTCTGACTGTTGTGACTCTCAAGTTGGTTTTCAAAGTTTTTTACCTGCACTTAGGGTAACCATTAGGAGGATTTTGTTTGTACATAGGCAAAATGAGGTATAAAGTTGAGCAACGAGTGACGAATTTGATCAATTTAGTCAACTAGAAAAATTTAGGCCAAAAGAGAAGTTTCTTTAATTATAAGTTTTCAAGGGTCTGAATTTTCTGAATAATTGTTTTAACTGTTTTTTTTTTTCTTTTAGGCTATGTCTATATAACTACCACTTCAAGTTATACGCAGTTTAAAAAATGCTTTAATTACTCTCTTGATTGTGTTTTAAAAAATTGGGTAGACATTTGAAATCAATGCATTTTTAAAGCCAAAAGTTTTAAAATCATACTGAACTGGCATAGTTCTTGAATCCCAGGACAAGACACCTAGTTTCTATAATTTTCTTTCGTACTCCAAACCTACAAAGGCTAAATACGGAAAAGTTGCCTGACTTCAACACTCAGGGCACGGCATCAAATCCATCCTTTTTTTTTTTAGCCAGGCTCTGACTTTCTACCTGTTCTAATTATTGGTTTCTGCTTTGTTGCTAGTAAGATGCCAGTTCAGGTTGAATTTGTTCTTTTTCTTTTTCTTATTTTTTATTATTTTTGTCTTAAAACAGAATCTCTGACTCCAGTTACTTTAGGGCTGGGGATTCTGCCCACCCATACTCTTGGAAACGTAGTCTTGTTTCTTGTTTTCATTCGTTGTACTGCCATCAACCTTTCTGGGTCTGTGGGTTTACTTTGCATTTAGATTCTTGCCAACCATGCAGTGTTGGCTCATCTTAGGATGCCTCTCCCTCCATGCTGACCTCCCTGACATTTGTTTTTGTCTGATGTCTGCCTCCCAAGGCTGACTAGACCACTCCTCATGCCTTTACTGGATACATCTTCCTAAACACCAACCTCAGTATTGTAGAGTCACTTTCAGGTTTCTTTTGGTGCAATCTCTCCTATGTCACTATATCACAAGTGGGAAATGTGTAAATTCTATTCTCTTGGCAACATTAAAGTTCCTAATAAAGCAACCAAAAATGGCATAATTTATTCTTTCTTATAACACACTGAAAAAATAAAATCATATAAGTCAGCCAGCATTAAGCAGGACTCCTTTGGACTAAGGCTTTTGAGTGGTTTTGGTAAGAAGTAAGAGGTGAAGGAAAGATTGAGCATAAGGTCCTTGTCAGTTTTCTACTGCCATAATATGCCTTCACAAACAACCACAAAACTATAGCCGATTCAATGGGAATCAACCATAACCACTTGTTTTTGCTCACAAGTGGTTAGATGTTTTTGTTGATCTCATCTGACCTCTTTCACATGTCTAGGCCTCAGCTAGGGCAAGAGAAACATTTGTCTGCTTCATATACCTTCTCCTTCGGCAGTAGCCCAAGTGCTATGGCAAGATGAAGGCAGAGAAGCAAATGAGAAACCAAAATATGTAACAGAAGTTTGTTTCAAGTTTGCTGCTGTCTCATGGGATGAAGTGAGTTACTGGCGAAGTCCAGCATCAATAGAAAAGAGCATTGCCAAAGGGAGACGTGCAGCCCTGGGGCTGTGAGTATACTGGACACGACCGGTGTGCAAGGCTGTTTCAATGGATGGTTTCATGTACTTGAAAGGGGGCTGGGAAGGGGCGTTGATCAGATGCTAAAGGTAACTGTGCAGTCTTTTAACAGGATTCCCCAAGCCAAATAATTTGATCAGTTTTTGTAATCTTTCAGAATTATAATTCTTGTATGAAACAGACAGCTTTTGACAGAGTTTTCATTAAGAAGGAAAACCCCCAAATACTTTGATTATTTTGCAATTCAGGCAAATGTTTTCTATTATTGATGTGACACTCTATTGCCTCGCAAAAAGAGCCATAAATATTTACTTTTACTTTTAAGAGCTCAGTTGAAAGTAATATTTATCTTATCTATATGCTGGTCTTGGGGATTGTTCTGTTTAGAAAACCAAACCAAACCAAACCAAACCAAACCAAACCAAAAACGAAAAGAATTTAAGTGAAACCATCTCTGTTGCCTTTACTTCCTGGAAATCAGTCACCAGGACCATATGCCTATTTGTCACCAGTGCATGGCTAGTAGTAAGCAGCATGTAATATATGTGATTTCAAAGCTTTTTCTTCTTCCCAAGAGCTGATTCTTTATCTTCTATTTTTCCAGCAACCTCCCAGGTTTTCCTTGTGGACTGTTAATACTCCTTTCCAGAACATTCTAGCACAATGCCTTTGCTAAAACTATTTTCTCCCAAGGAAAGGCATTTTGCACAAGATATTATTTCATCATTTCCTCACATGCCATAATTTAGTAGTCTGTCATATACTCTCACATTTCTGAAAGTTTATGCTTTTGCTAAGTTGTTAATAAATAAAATGGCTACTGTATTAAAATTATGTTTAAAAGGGGGCCTTTAGGGGAAGTCTGGATGGTTCAGCTGGTTAAGTGCTCGCTTTCCAGCCCTGGGGACCAAGGATCAAATCCCAGTCCTGGCCTGTGTGGACCCATATGCTGAACTGGAGTGTGCTTCCCATGAAGGAGGCCCCCAGTTTAGGTGTTGTCATCCCCTCTCCCGCCCCTCGGTTTGGCCCGGGGGCATACCTCCCATGCAGGGGGGAGGCCCCCAGCCCAATTCCTGCCCTGCGTGACCCCTGCCCACCTGTGTGGAATGAAACCATGTTGAAAATTGATGACGTACAACTATGGAGACTGCTCTGGGTCCTCCCTCTTCTCTCTGTCTCTTTGTCTCTGTCTCTGTCAAAAACAATAAAATAAATCTTTAAAGAAAAAAGGGTGCCTTTAATGGTTTACAGTGGATTAATTTATTTTGAACTTTATGGCACTTTTGAAGAAGAGACTTTGGGGTGACTAATAATTAAGTATATTTTTATAATTTTAGATACTATGGATTAATTTTAGATGATTAAAACAAAACTATGAGAAAAAATAAAACAACTCAATATTATAAGCTAGGGATCAAGTACTCAATTTCTTTTTCTCATTTTTGAAATGGGAAGCCAGAGGCTTGTTGTCTAAGGATGAGTTGATAAAAATATCAATTGCTCTTAAAGAAGAGGCTGCTCTCATAATCCTAGGCTTATTTTAATAGCTTTGGAGAACAACACATTTGTACCAGATAAAATATTTTATATTTTATTTATTTTATTTTATTTGTCATAACAGTCTTATGGGGTAGATAACTATTATTAATTCTCTTATAGTTAGAGAAACAGAGGTTTAAAGAGTTAAGAAACTTGAAGAACAACTTGGCCATTAGAAATAACTTTATTGGTCAAAGTATGTGGTATTGTTATTATTTTCGTTGCTAAAATGTAGAAATAGGGTGGTAAAACAAGGTATTGGCTAAACTTCTGGGAACTGGGGAGATCTGAGATTAACTGTTGTCATTTCACTGTAGAGTTACAAACTGGCATGTAAGATAGTGATTTGTGATGCTCAAAGAGCCCAGAGGTCTAAAGAAGTGTGTATCCTGCTTATTGGATATTTAAACATTATCCTATTATCTCATTGAGCGAAGGCCTGAAGTGTGTTAGTGTGTTTCTGATTAAAAGACCAACCTATAAGGGAAAAGAGCAGTGTGTGTTCCATAACAGATGTTAATAAATGGCAAATGCCAAACCTGTGAGTGACTGTGCGTGCCTGCCCATGCTATGTTTTTGAAGCAGGGCAGCTTCAAAAACATAGCATAGAAAATAAATTACAGAATTATGGACTATTAGTTCAGTAAGGAATGCTAAAGATGATCTAATGCACCCCCTTCAGTTTACAATTGTGAAAACTGATGCCTGAAGAGATTGAGTGTTCAAGGTCTTTCAGTCAGTTCTACCCACTACTGCATTGATATAAAATAGTCATTTTACACTGAGAGTATGACTTCAGTGAACATATATCTTTGAATTTTCAGGACAGTGCCATTTTTAAATCTACTTTGCTGTTGACTCCAAATCTATTGATGTGTTCTAAACACTCATATTTCAGGGCTCAAACTATATCTCTAATACCATATTTCACCCTTAGAAGTGTCACAAAGGTTCTTGGTGAGACTATTTGTCCCAACAGTTTTTGGTATGGAAAATATGTTCACCATAACCATGATTTAAGTATGCTTGTTTCCAGATGAATGGAGAAAAAAGAAGCATAATTTTCTTTCTTGAGGTGCTTTTGCTGTTACCATGGCATCTTTAATCTCGGTCTCCTTGGCGTCCTCTTGCCCTCTCTCTCTGCCTTTGCATTTTTCTGCTAGAAAGACTGCTGATCTTTAGTCAAGTGATGGCCAAAAATTGAGCAGGTACACACATGAGTGTAGTTTGAAAAATGCATGTGTTAGAGTTACTATGAGTTACAGTGTAAGAATCACTAATTCACATGTGTGCAAGGTATTAAATTCATACAGCTATGAGTCTGCCCAGATGATGGATGCAGGATTTAAATTCACTTTAGAAGTTAATACTATGTTAGCTCTCCTCTTTCAGAAAAAAGAATTAAATGCAATAGGCATCTTCCTTGGGGAGGACCATTATTATATGGTTATATTCTAAGAATGTAGAAGTACAGATGCTGATAGGCACTGCACATTTAATTTTGTACTAAGAAATGCTGGGTGACCTGTGTTAACTCTACTTTATGGATAAACTGAGTCCTAGAATAATTGTCAGGTATGTCAAGAGGTACGTGGTAGGCTGTGGGACCAACAGCAGGACTGTGGCCCCACACCTTTGCATTCCCTCCCTTGTCCTATTTCCTAGGAAAAATCACCTTTCACAAAGTACAAGAGCAGCAGACGAGAGGCCCACTGCTGCAGGAAGTGGTCAGAACAGCTTTCCTCAGGACGAATGGGGCCGCTGAGAGGATCCATCACCACTGTATTGAACTTTTTCTTCATTAGAGCTGAGCCAGTGGCAGATGGGGCTCCTCCAATAACATGGCTGCAGAGTTGGGGAATAAGTTTTCTGCAAGAGTGAGAGATTTGTAATCAAGGAAATCATTTATCTTTCTTCCTCCCAAGAAGCTCTGTACCATTTAGTTATAGGACTGGTAGTTTATCTTGGGCAATTCTCATTCCTTCCTCGTAGAACAGCTTAATCCAGGATCTTTTTCACAACTTCCAGGCTGTGGCAGGCTCTGGAGGTTTTGCACAACGGGCTTAAACTACATGTGAATGAAATTTCTTGGCTGATGTCCTATTAATGAGACCCAGCAGTACATAGTTTCTAAACCACTAAAGCTAATCATCACATTCCTCTTGTTCCTACAAGACCAGTCAGCTAATCCTGCCAGCTGTAAATTAAGGAGTCAAGGAAGATCACATATCTTATCACATTGAAGAGAAAATATAACATCAACTGTAATAGAGGAAATGGAAAGCAAGGGATTGAGGTTACCATTCTATTGGGAAAGTAGAATGTTTGGAGGAAGATATAAACTGTTGTTCCAGTCAGGCCTCTAATCAGAAGCATCTTACTATGGATAAGCATTGGGATGAATGAGGTCAAGACCAATAAGTTGCGCCTTAGGTGACTCTGGTGATGCTCTGACTTCACCCAGCTTGTCACTAAATGGTACCCATCCAACTCAAGGGATAATCTGGATAGGAGATGTGAATGGACCTGTACAAATCTAGCTCTCACTCCAGAAAAGCACCCCAGAATAACGGTTTTGGCAAAAACTGCTCTGATAGAGTAAACTTTTACTTAAAAAACAGACCACGTTTTGCTCCAGGGCTAGTAGAACCTGTGTCATAGAAGAACGTTGCCCTCAACAGTCAATAGTCCTGGCTTTTATTCACCAATCTGTCCTTTTCACATTGGGATGCTGACGAAGCTGCTTGAATTCTCCCATCTGAAGTATGGGGACAATTAAACAAGTGAAGTGTAGGAAAATTTTTAGTTTTTTTTTTTTTTTTAATGTATATAGAAGCTTTTACATACCTAGCTTACAGAGTTCTTCAGGGGACTGAATGAACTGCTATGTTTTAGTGTTTTAGAAAGGTAAATTGTTACACATATGTAATCTATTAATATTGTTATCTCCTCTTAGTGTTTATGTGCCTATGTGCAGGTGTGTGCACATACATATGTATGAGAGAGGTGGTACGTACAAGTCTATGTATTTGTCTACTTAGTTTCTAGCTCCATGTATGGGAATGCTTAACGCAATGTGAAAAAGCAAGCAATGCCATATCTAATATTTTAAAATAATCAATTCCATTTAAACCACAGAGTCACAGGAGAATTACATCAGCCTCCTGGAGGCTGCAACATGGCTCTGGGTGAGATTGGATCTGCCACTCTCAACCTACAAGGGGAGTGAATATGCGCGTATGTTTTAATGGGTTTCCATGGTGGGTTGACCTTTCCAGTACATAGGTGAGCCGACTCCAGTTCCTGGATCTGAAACCTTCTGAGGCACGCATGGCCCGGAGGGTAGGAGGTATTTTCTAATCAATAACACTTCAAGTCAGCAAAAACCTACATAAGCTCAATTTTGCAAAATCTTATAACACTTTGTGACAAAGTCATTTATAAATGTTCTTTAGCATTTAAAAGGCTCTTTGTATACTCTGTCAGAATTCCAAGCAATGAATTTTGCTTGATTTTTAAAGGGGAGAAAAGTCTTCCATTTAATTTCTAAAGGAGTGCAAGAATACATTTCATTCGGCTTTAGTTGGCAACATCTGTTGTTTATTTCAGAGCTGGAATCATGAAATGTTAGATCTACCAGAGGCCTCAGAGACTTTTGAGTCCAGTGGGCTTGAACTAGGCTTTTCAGAGCCCTTGGTATCTTTGGAGTGGCCCCAGGGGCTCCAGAGGCAAGGACAAAAGAGTTTACTGATTGGCAGGGCTCCAAGAACACCAGTTCAGTCAACTAAGGAAGCATCATTTTTAAATGATTAACATATTATTGTTCATTATATAATTTTGTCTTTAAATTTTTGTTTTATTTAGAAAGTTTAGAAAATGATCAATCTACTCCAAATCCTTCATTTTACAATTAAGGGTTCAGGCTTTAAGTGAACTAGTTTTTGTTTAAGATCACAGTTTTAATAGATAAATAGGTAGAGTCCAGGTCTGGTGATTCTTATTTCAGTACTGCCTCAACTAAATGAGAGAGTATTTGTGGAAAGGTAAGCAAATGATTCTTCTCTTTCTTTTAAAGGTAGGGAAAGTCCATTGGATGGGTGCTTATCTATTTTGTATTGACTCACTCATTTATTCCTTTATTCATTCA
>PVKE010021287.1:0-26666 GCA_004027555.1 Craseonycteris thonglongyai | reverse complement strand
CCGTATTTTCCGGCGTATAAGACGACCGGGCGTATAAGACGACCCCCTAATTTTACAGTTAAAACATAGGTTTAGGCCTATATTCGCTGTATAAGACTACAGCCTCGGAAGTGGGGGGTCGTCTTATACAGCGAATATAGGCCTAAACCTATGTTTTAACTGTAAAATTAGGGGGTCGTCTTATACGCCCGGTCGTCTTCACAGTGAATATAGGCCTAAACCTATGTTTTAACTGTAAAATTAGGGGGTCGTCTTATACGCCCGGTCGTCTTATATGCCGGAAAATACGGTAACGTGCTTGCGTCACTCGTGACGGGAGATGATGTGCAGATGGTGAGTTTACGGGACGCACACCAGGTGTGGGAGCGACCTTCCCCGCCTTTCTCACTGTTACTTCTCTCCATGTGACTTCTGCCTTCTCTGTCAATCACCTGTCCTGGATACATGGTGGAACACATGCGAGTTCAGCCCAAACACTGGGTCTCATCTATGCCCACCTACCCGTGGTCCTGCTGTTTGGCTCTTACCACAGCATGTCCTTAATATTCTACATGTCATATTATATACAACATATATTCATACATTCATCTCCTTCCACTAATGGTGGTCACCTAGAAACCAGGGCCCTCCATCAGCGGCTTCTGTCCCCACCACGCTGGCTCCCACACACGTTTCCTCGTCACCTCTATGAGGCCCAGTTCTGGAACTGACAAGCCCAGACTACAGTCACTACGATGCTCCCTTACAGTCACACTGTTTCGTAAATGGGCAACCGTCAGTCATCCCGTGGAAAGAAAACAAAGTGAAGCCCGTGGGGCTGACTGGCATGAGGCACTGATCATTTGTCTCCAAATGCTTCTTGGCTGGGGGTTGGGAGACTACCTTCCTTCTCTGATGAGGCTCTTAAGAGCGATCGGCACCTACCGTTTACTTGTCAGGACTTCACTGGGTGCTAAGCCTGGTGCCTCTATAAGGCGTCCCCCAGCACAGAGCAGGTAGAGCAGGTGGCAAGGGGCCACAGGAGGGGCAGATCGACAGCTCACTGCCCTGCTAGCACTCAGCACCTGTGAACTCTGCCAGCGAGCACACCCTCGAATTCCTAAACCAGCATGAAGCCTTTGGCTCGGTAGGACCTGCTGTCGTCCTGGGAAAGACACGACAGGCCATCCGTGAAGAACACGGGTGAGTCTACGCGCACTGGGGTGAGAATAGACATATGAGGACATCCAGCTCCCAGAGGCCTCCCCCTGCTTTTCCCCCAATATGCTGGGGGCAGGATGAGCTCCGCACACATTGTGATGGGCCAGGGGGGCCTCCTCAAGGACCTGTGATAACTCAGCCTAAATCCTGCCCAGTGGGTCCTTCTGTGATCAGTCGCGTTCTGTCGACATCCGGCCTCCTGGTGATCAGCGGCTTGCTGCTCGGCACTGGCGAGGCTGTTAATTATCGTGTGGCTCTCAGGCGTGTTTTCAAAACATTTAAAAATCCGGCCACAGCGATGGCACAGGGAGGGGCTTAATGAGCCACCATTCCGCACAAGAAAGACAAACAGGCAGCCTCACACGAGGAAGTCATTTAATCACAGCTCTTTTCTTCCCCAACGAGTGCTGACAAAACTGTATTGCTAACACCCCACCAATGTCAGCGGGGGTGTCCGGCCACCCTAGATTCCAGGTTCATTCCGAACACGTGGAGCCAGCCATCGGGTGAGGGGCCGTGGCAGTGAGTCCCGTGAGAGGGCACGGATTCCTATGGGCCCCAGCTGCGGGGGTCTTCACGTGTCTAATCAAACACTATGAATGATGATGGACACAGAAGGGCTCTCCTGACGAGTCTACTGTTCCCTGAACACAGTGGAGGAGGTGGGTTCTCTGTCCTGCATGACACTGGTGCCCACTCCCAAGTCACTGTCCATGCTTCAGATGCCACCTTGTACTTCCGGACATTGGGCTTTAATTCAAGGCGAGTCTGGGCTGCTTTGTTTTATGCAAGCTCTGGGCACGGAGCTGCAATTCCATTTTGTTTCCTGAGGGATGTGGGGACTTGGATTAGTACAAAGTACAAGAGAAAAGGGCAGAGTCTTCGTGTTCTTGGGGCTCCATGAGGAACCAAGTGCAAGTTGATCACTGAAGCATACGAACCTTGCCTTATGGGGAAACCAATGAGAACTGGCCGCTCGCAAGTGTTTCCAACGTCCCTGGATGCTGTGAGGAATACAGCAGTCACTGAGGAACATGGCATGTGTATCCAGTGAGTCTTGTGTTTAGTTTTGTTTCAGATCTTTGCAGTTACTTTGCAGATTCATGTTTCCCTTTTTATTGACCTAAGAAAGCTGAGCTCCTGACCTCAACACCACAGGCTTCTCATCAGCGACATGCCTAGGACCAGAACACACTTTCTACCCCTGCTTTGAAGCTCTTCCCAAGCAGTTTCACATTTTTCTAAAAAAAAAAAAAAAATGCAGTATTTCTAAAACAACTGTGGCTTAATGCCTCCTAAGACTTGATAGTAACCTCTTTGTCGTGACATTCTGATGTCCACAGTTGGCTTCTCATTCATGTTCTCCAAGTTGGTCTCCTCCTTCCGCTCAGCCTGGCCTCCCCTAGGCTCCATTTCTCCCAGGAGTGGCCAGGGACATCCTGGTATTTCCACCCCTGGTCCCTCCTGATACTCCACGCAGTTCTGGACCCCTCACAAGGTCTCACGGTCACCCCACCTTCCTTAAAAGCTTCCCTCAAGCTTTCTGTCTCCTGTGCCTGTTTCTTCTCTACATGCCTCTAGGCTGTGGTCTGAGATGCAGAATGGGGCACAGCATGGCATACAGATCTGTTCTGTTCTGTGCAGTGACTTGGTGGGATGAGAGATGGGAAACACTGGGGGCTCTGTTCCTGCACTTTCTGGGAACCCCCCCCCCCCACACCAGAGGAGCTGCTGTCCACGAGACTGAACATGGTTGTTTTCCAGCCACTGTTTCATGGTTGCCAAGGCAGCCTTCTCATGGCCCTCAATGACTATGCACCAATGAAAAACACACCAAAATAAATTAAATGCTGAGGGTGGGGCATAAGAGAGATCCTGAGGTGAGACACAGAGCACTAGAGAAAAGAGACCCAAGGTGAGAGGAGCTGACCTGTTTTTCACTCATTTGTTCATTCGTTCATTCATTCATTCATTCATTCATTCATTGTTTTGTTTTTTTTTTCCATTTGTTCAGCATCTGTCCCTTGAGTTGGCCTCTTGTGTCAAACAAATCTCTGACACTCTCCATGCTCAGCTATTTGGTACTTTGTAGCTCCGGGTTACCTAACCAAGGTCCTAAAGCCTTATTGACTGGGGGTCCAGTCCATTTATGAGAGACCACCAATCACTGAGTAGTTTGGCATTAAGTGTTTCAACCCAGAAATAGGAGAAACATTTCTTCCTAACTTGAGCAAATCTACATGAAGGGCTATTCTA
Source organism: Craseonycteris thonglongyai (assembly GCA_004027555.1). NCBI lineage: Eukaryota > Metazoa > Chordata > Mammalia > Chiroptera > Craseonycteridae > Craseonycteris > Craseonycteris thonglongyai. Next base: position 23,210 of record PVKE010021287.1, on the reverse strand, counting down.
GGCCTGTGAAGGACACAGGCAAGGGCTGGGCCTTCATGAACTTCGGGTTCTGGTGATGGCAGGGGGAGATAATGTGCAGATGAGATGATTTCTCACTGTGATGAGAGCTGTAAAGATGGGACCAGGGCTCATGGGGGTGGGCGACACGGGTGAACGACTTTGTGAGGATGTTATTCACCGTTGTATCTGCATGTGTCTGGGGGAAGAGACATTCGTTAACCTCATCTCTCACTCTGAACAACTAGATCGTGTACATTTTTGGATCATAAGAAGCAACCTCAGTCTTTATCACAAATAGGGTCAACTATCTGGGTCATATTTGGTGACAGTAACTCTGAGGTGGGTGGTGGAGGAGGCGTTCTATCCCATGCCCAGAAGCTGTGGTTTTAGTTCTAGGCAAAGAAATGTTGATGCCAGAAGATACCTGTCAGTCTGTATTTCACAAGATCTTATGGTAAAATTTACGTGCACTTTAGATTTCCAATTTACAGAGACAGAAGAAAAACGTTTATGTCTCAATAGAGGCAGCTCCCCATTGAAAATATGGCAAGAAAATGGCCTGTGAACCCAAGAAGTCCAAAGAACAAGAATAAAACTAAGCCTTGTGATGCACTTACCTTTCCCGTGTGAGTCTCACATGAGGCTGTAACATGTCCACCCTTTCTTCCCTCCCTCCCTTGTTCTTTTCTTTCTTCTGTGTTCTGTTCTATAATGCCTGTCGAGAACTCATGATCACCAGGCACTGAGATCGAATCTGGGGCACAGCAGGGCAAGTGCCTGCCTGCGATGCACATACAGAAGGCTGCTCTTATAACTGTCAGGCCACATGCCCAGGGACCAGGTAGGCCTGGGCTCAGAGCCAGGTGATCTTATTCAAAAGTCATATGATCTTTCAAATGCACTGTGTCAGAATACAGTGAATATGTTACCCCAAAACTACAATGAATAATGGTAGAAAGCTGGGCTGCAAGGACAGGTGGATGGGTAGATGGATGAATGGATAAATGGATAGATGGATGAATGGATGAACAGATGGATGTTGGATGGGTGGATGTTGGATGGATGGATGGTGAATGGATGGGTAAATGGATTGATAGATGGACGTTGGATGGATGGGTAGATGTTGGATGAATGGATGGATATATAGATAGGTAGAGAGATAAGATCATAAAGTTAGATCTGGTTATTTGATGTCTTTTCAACATAGATTTTGAATAAAGTTTAACACTACATGAGGATATAGAGAAGCAAGTATTTTTCATTCTCCTCTGGCTACTATATCTCAGACAAGGCGACTCTGCTTCTATGCTTTATAAAGGGTAGCATGTAATTTAACATGGTGATCTGTAAAAGCAATTGTGAGAATTTAATCAGATTATTATAGCTATTTTGGAAGTGTATTGTGTTGCAGAAATTCTAAAATTATTCTCTCCCTTAAAATGATCACTTTTCTTTTCTGAAATGGCTACCAAAAGGTGTCATGAGTGTGACATTAGAAAGGAGCCTCACATGTGTTATCTCAGGGGTGTATGCTGATTCTGTGCAGAGAAAGGAGAAGTTGCAGTAGTAGGACTGAAAGACATTTTAATGAAATGCAATCTATTTTTAAAGTTATAAAACTTTGGAAATTAATTGTTAGCCAATACTGAAGCTTCCCCTAAGGCCACAAAGAAATCTAAGTTGGATAATAAGCTTGGTCAATATGTCAAACATGAAGAAAGACAACTTTATAATCACTTAAACACACACAACCACACCACAAACATGTCTGTGTACACTCACATACTCACACATGCTCACACACATGTATAAGGGCTGGCTCAGAGCCCTAGACCTGTGATCACACACATGCCCATATGATTGGTCTTAGGAAGAGGCTGTGGGGCTGAGTCATAGCCCTCACTGCCCTCTGAAGACAAGTGTCACTGGTCACCAAGTTGGAGGGGAGTTGGTGGGAAATCACTGATCTGGAACCCTGGGAAGTCAAGGTCAGACAGCAAATCCTCTATAATCTCTAACGCACCCACACTGCACACAGACCCCTCTCCTATTCATCTCCAAGACCATTTGAGTGGCATTTTAATGAACAGACACGTCACGGACTAGTAGCCACCAAGAACTGGTTCCACCTGGATGCTCTCTCTGGTGAGCCTGACATGCCATCTCACAGAGCATGGCATGGAGTGCTTCCCAAAAGAGTTCCTCAGGAGTTGTCACCTGTCCCTTCCAGTTGGCATGTGGAATAGACTGGCCTGTGAGCCTCCCCAAGGGCTGTGTGGCTGTCCTAGTTTGCACTGGGTTAGCCCTAGGACTGCAGTTGAGAAGGTATCACTCTTGCCAGTGCCTGTGTGTGCCCATTGCTCTTCTAGCACAATTGCAACCTAAAACCCAAGGGTATCCTTGGTCAGTGTCATGCCAACTGTTAAGATCCTTGTGGGGGTTGTCCTGGGGCATTGCTGGCGGGGCTTCCTGCCAGCCCAGAGTAACACAAGACCTGTCTATGCTCTCCTTATGCCTCCCTTGATCAGCCGGAACTGCCTCAATGTACTACTTTGAACGTGAACCCAATGGTGACAAACTTCGACTTCAGCATGCTTTCTTTTGCAATCAGCTCACAGACATAGCACATTAAGAGATGCTGTTTGGTAAAAGAAAAACAACAACAGGGTCGCTCTTGTGAAAGTCTCTGTGTCCCCACTGTGATTCGCACAGATCACCGGAGTGATCTGGCCACCACCTGGTTATTCTCAACCCTGTTCCTGGTACAAAGGGGTCCCTCCAGGTGCCAAGCCTGGACAACGCACAGCCCGCGGATCCCTAGGAAGAAAGGGTCTTCCTTCTGCTCAACCCTCCTTCCCAGGAAGGACTGTCTTCCTTCCCAGGTTTGCAGGTATAATCCCCACAGGTGTAGAAGGCGATTGGAGGTGACCGCCATATATTGTCATACGCTCATCCACCTTCTGTCATTATAATCTATTACAATAGTTCAAGTTACTTTAAGAGCACTCGAGGCAACACGATATTTGTACAGTTTTTCCAGCTCCTACACTTTTAAGAGGGATATGTGTGTGTAATAAAAGTACTTTAATTGAATTCATTTTATTGCCGGAACAACCAATACTGGCGAACTGAAAGCAATACCAGTGTGCAAATATTCATTAATAAGCCAGCTTTAACTAGCTCTAATAAGCTTTTTGGGAAAGCCAGGACTTACCTTCCAAAACAAACACTTTATAATTTTTCTCTGGTCTCCTTTCCTTCTCATCGGGTCCCTGTCACAGTAGGAGGCAGCCAAGCAGCCTGTATTTATATTATAGAAGCCAATTTTTATTTAAACCCTGTAAGGCGGGTATGAACTTAAACACTTCTCTGGGATCCAATACATATTAAGTAAGATCCAGGTATTTGTGAAATGGACGATCATAATGGACCCGGTGAGAGTTTATGGGCCTTTCATGGCTTTAGGTTAATTGTACGCTAATGCCTTCTGCTTGTCTCACCCTTGGTTGTTAAGGGGTAGAAATAGATGTCATCTTAACAGGTTATCTTGAGGAGGATTATCTCCGCTCATTCTTTAAGCCATTTCTCAGGGCGAGGAGCTCATCTGTGCATCCATGTAGGTGGGAAAGGTTGGGGATGGGAAAGCTGGCCGTTCATATTTATGAAGAATATGAACATAATGCCAAGGAGAAAATTGTGATGATACGAAGTATCCAGCCATGTAATAAGAAAAATAGAGGCATTATGGCTGGATTTTTTTTTTTCCGGACAGCCCTCATACATATATTTTAAGAATTTCCAACCAACAATGTGGGGTTCTCTTTGTTAAACTTTAGGCACTTAAAGCAATACGCCTTTGAAAATGTCATTCTGATTTCACGCTCTCTCATTATTTATTGAAAGGCTGCTTGAAATCTTCGAGGAGAACAGGTTGCTGTTGAACAAACTGTTTTATTTTAAAGGTTGAGATTCTTTTGCACGTGGCTCCCCACCAGGGAACCTGCGACACCCCCAGGGATGATGTGGAAGTCCTGTTTCCACAGGCCCCTTTACATGCTGGAAGAACCAGTGGAAATTTCATGGGCTGTCCTTCCACTTGCACTGATATTTTCAAGTATCATTCTTTAAAGATGCATCTTTCTTGATTAGAGCTATAATCGCACTGGGCCTCCTCAGTCTTGATTACTGGTGAGGAGTGCTACTCTCATGAGACCTAACCTACTCTTCAAACGCAAATACGCTTTTCTTTAGGAGAGGGTAAAGAGTTTTTCTTAAGTCATTTCTCTCAACGTGGAGTTTCAAAGTTTTCCAATGCGCTCACATACGCCAACTCATTTGCTCTTCGGACCTATGGAGTGAAACAGAATCCATGGCAGAAAGGAGGGAAAATACTATGATAACTTCATATCACCCGTCAGTCCACGCCTGATAAGATATGGGCTCAGTCTTGACTTCCGGTTTTGTAGGCAGAAGTGATAACTGCCACTTGGCGACTTACCTCTGTACTAAGCGGACAGCGTGTCTGTGGGGTTTCTGAGGTACTACCAGAGGACACGTAGTGCCCAGGACCCCTTCTGGTACCTTGTTGCAGTTTCTCTGAAGTTATTTGTATCAGAGGTGCCAGATGGAAACACACATGTTAAAATGGCACATTCAGGTATCTGGCTTTGAAAGAAAACTGGCAAATATTGTCATGGGAGTAGGGATGGCTATAGCTCCTCCTGCCAGCAGATAAAGTCTTTGAGGTTTGGGGAGAGAATGGGTGTTAGATGCCTTGGAGGCTGATGTTAACCTGCAGGGAACTTGACAACAATGAGAAGTGTCCATTCCCGCATCCAGCGGTTGCCATTCAATTCCTTGAAATACCCTGTCAAATCCAACGCCCACTATAAATGAAGCAACTTCTAATCATTCCAGGAGAGACTGGGTGACAGATACAGATATATGGAAATAGCCTCAAAAATGTCATTAACTTCTGAATTAACAATGAGCCTTGATTGTTTGAGAAAAGGTGACATATTTCCCCATTTAGAGTTTGGGACAAGAAGTTAATTTAAACGCCCAAAGTACGTATATTAGAGTAACATGATGTCAAATAAATCTTTTAGCATTAATATAAAACGTGGCATTTATAAAGCTATAATGAATGTAGCTAAAGGCAAGCTTTCTTAAACAGTTTTACTCAATTGAGACTTTATAAAGGCTTCAGTCCACTGTTCTACTTTCACTGGTATTTTTTTTTTCAAGCCGATTGTAGTAAAGGGTATACATTTCCCGTTAACATTTATCGAGCATGGACTGTGGGATGAACATGGCTGTTTGTGCCTTAGGTGCACTATAAAGTTTCTTCCAATCACCCCATGAGGAAGATCATTTCATTGTCATCATTTTCCAGGGGAGGAGCTGAAAATTTGGATTAAGTTTGTTTTCTGAGGTCACACATCTGATAAACAGTGGCTCCTGGTCCTGCCAGTTCTCCCGGAAGGTGCTGGATCCCAGAGCACTACTTAGCTGTTGCCTCAATGTCCAACAAAACGGAACAATCAGACCTACTCTCTGCCGAGAGAAAAGGGAAAGTTGCCATTCGCTAAGCATCTTCCATTGGCTTAACACGGTTGCTAGATGTGCCAATATTTCTAATTCCCGCACCCACTTCACAGGTAATATTGGCCCTTTTAAAATTATTTTTGTTTTTAACCAAGACTGAGAGAACTTAACTGACTTGCCCATGGTCAGTTTGTCTGCTTTGGACTATGAGGGCCATTTTCCTCCATTACGTTCAAGGGGTTCATGCAGCTGGGGTGGCAGCACTATAAAACATGCATCGGGCAGTGTCCTTAAGTTCTAGAAGAATGGGAGGAGCCATGGTCCCGTGAACAATGTGGGCCCTCCGCCCACCCATCATTTTCTTTGAAGCTCTCTCCCGCATGCTTAGTTTTTCTAATGGGACAAGCTGGTGGGATAGCACATTTCCCTCTCAGTGTGATAATACCTCATGCCGTGTAAAAGGAAGTGGGTGAAGAGTGACAAATGTAAAGATTCAAAGCAAGTGCCAGGCCCTGCAGCTTGTCACAGCTAAAGGGGCTCAAGTGGCCCACTTACGTTTTGACTGAAATTGTGAGAAAAACACAATTGAGAGAAGAACAGAAAGCGGTGGATGCTCTAAACTACCGTAAATGTGTAAGTTGAGCCAAACATTTTACAGGTAAAGGCCCAACCTGAAGTGAATTTTGTTGCTCTCTGAGGGACAGATAGAGTTGTGTTATATGTTATTGTGTGTGTGTGTGTATAACATGTATGTATTACGTATTGGTAACATACTATCAATAGACTATCAATAAATATTTTATGGGGAGTTCTGTGAAACACTAAAACTATAAAAAGAAATAGCTACTGCCTTTGTGTGTCAGTTGAAAAATATCAGTGAGAAAATTACTTAAAAAAAAAAAGGAGACAAATGGTTGGTAATGGATTTTGTTAACAGAAAGTAAAGGATATAAGAGGAAATTTCCCAACGAGACAGCAGAGAGACACAACGCACATTCACAGGGTTCAAGCAGCCTTTCATTCTTACCTGGGAAAACAGCGGGAGCCTCAAGCTTACTCCTAGCCCAGCTTAACGTGGACAAGAAATCCAGAAGAAGTTCAGTTTTTAGGGGGAAAAAGTATTTCTATTCTCATGTTTAGTTGCTCTTGCTAAAAGATAAAATCAGCTAAATTCAAGAAAAATTTCTGGGGAAGCCGAAGTGGTTGAGCGCTCGTCTTGCAGCCCAGGGGTCTGAGGATTGAATCCGGCCCCGGCCCGTGTGGACCCACATGCTGAACTGAGGTGTGCCCCCAGTTCAGTTCTTGCCGGGGTGAGATTGCCTTGTGGGAAGTCCCAGTCCAGGTCCCACCCTGCATGTCCCCCGGCCCACCTGTGCGGAACGAAACCATGTTGAAAACTGATGATGTACAAGTATGGAGACGGCTCTGGTCCCTCCCCCTTCTCTTTGTTTCTCTCTGTCTCTGTCAAAAACAATAAAATAAATAAAAAATGCTCACACTAATGTATGGCACAGGGCAGGTGCTGAATAATTGCTTGTGGAATGAACGTTCAACCCATTTCTTTTCACTTTGAATCTTGAAACCAGTGAACACGGCCCCTTTCTGTTTCCACATTTGTGTGGGTGAGTTCAATATGGGTGAAAGTCACCGCTGGCTGAAAGGCAGCCGCACGCACATTTTGGCACATTTATTCAAGTAGTTATTACAGTGAAGAATGTCCCAGTTCTCATTTCTCAAGTTATATATTACTGCCAATCAGATCATTAGATTACAATAAAAACATCATATCGATATGAGTTATGAATAAAATAAAGCGAGAGAGAAATCATTTAGTCAGTTTGGCTTATGACCAATAAGTACAATTTACCTTGGAGTCTTCAAAATATCAGATTAGCTCAAGGGCGTTCCCATAAACACACACACACACACACACACACACACACACACACACACACACTGGGGAAGATGTGAGAGGCACACTGGCTGCACTAATTCCTCTGGATCTAAGGAAGTACTGTTCTGCTTGGCTCTTCCCTGATTTAATTATCAATCACGTCAGCATGAGCTGGCTCTTGGCTGCAGTTTTGCTGCTAAGAGGCTGGGAGTCACTGTCTTAGGGAAGCCTTCAAGTTGACTAGGATGAAGGCCTCTCCCCCATTTCCCAGACGGGTCAACTGAGGTGCTGGCCCGCTTAGACCACAGAGCTGGAATTGAAAACTCAGCTCTAACAAGCCCTGGCATGCTGCTTTATCAAATGTGCAACAGCAGAAGCAAACTGTGCCCTAACACACAGTGAAAAATAGGGTAAAACAAAATCCTGTATGCAAGACATTTGTGATTTTCTTTTTTAAAAGTGGAAGTACTGGGAAGCCGGGATGGCTCAGTGGGTTAAGCGCTCACTTTGCAGCTCCAGGGACCGAGGATCGAATCCTGGCCCCGACCCGTGTGGACCCATATGCTGAACTGGGGAGTGTCCCCAGTTCAGTTCTCACCGGGGCGAGACCCCGGCCCAGTTCCTGCCCTGTGCAGCCTCAAGCCCACCTGTGGAATGAAACTATGTGAAAAAACAAATGATGTGCAACTATGGAGACTGTTCTGGGCCCTCCCCCTTCTCTCTGTCTTTGTATCTCTCTCTCTCTGTCAAAAACAAAACAAACAAAAAAAAGTGGAAGTACTGAAATCGCTGCAGAATTTTTAATCCAAAGTCTTTGCACTGATATAAACTGAGCCATCTGGAGATCAAAGGTTAATCCCTCCCCCCACCCCACACACTCTTGTCACTCACTACAATTGTCTTGTACCGCGGATCTAACTTCTCCCAGACCAGAGAACAGTTGGTCATTCCCAGGGCTGGGTCACCGGGACGGCAGCTCATAGAGGGGCCTTAGGTTGTGTCACGATTTTATTGTAAATAAGAAGAAAACGGTGACTTCAGCTTTACAAAAAGCGAAGAACAGAACGGGCAGGGTAGAGGCGGGAGGCCCCGCGACCTCTCAGAGACCAGGAGAGACCAGAGAGCCACCTGCAAGTGTGGAAGCCATCGCGGTCAGCACCAGGACCACTCACCGACGTCTCCATCTCCTTGTCTCCACCAAATGGTGCTGGAAAGAGGTGTTCTGGTCAATCTGCCGTATCTGCAGCCTCAGGTCCCTAAGCCCATTTCTGAGAATGATGAGGACCTTAGGGAGTGACATTGAGGTAGCTTCTGCTCGTCACCTGGAAATGTGCACCTCGAGTACGAAATGTTCCATGAGGTCAGTAACATGGAACCGGAGGCCACACGCTTGATCCTCCCTCGCCTCACTATGGACCCATCGCCCCACGACGGTCTCCTGTCCCTGGTGGCCCCAGAGGCTGGCTGCACATGGCCAGTGCCCGCAGATGTAGCACTCCCTGTGCCCTCGACACAGGTCGAGGATAAATGACCAAATTCCCCATGTCAACCGCAAAGAGCTCCGGCATAATTTTTAAATGTATGGAGCGTTTCTCTGGGGCTCTGATATTTTCTTCCTCCAGGCTGCAGCAGCCTTGGCGAGTGTGCCAAGCGACGGCACTCTTGATTTACTGTGCTGGGAGCAGCATTCCATCAATGTCCCTTCGCTGCCACGGCCACCGCGCGCTCCCTGTCCCCTGGCATCTTGCTTACAGAAGAAAATTATTCACTTGCTTGTATGTTCCATGCAAAACAAACTATTTTTAGCTGCCTACATCTATCACCTCACATGGCTATCGGGGCCTGGTGGGGGGTAGGGAGGGAGCAGAGAGAAAAGGGACAAAAGAAGGCTTGGGCTTGTCCTCGCAAAAGCAAGAGGGGCACGAGTGCTGGCGGTGACAAGGGTTATCATGGGCAGTGACAGAGAAATGTGCAGGCTGTTCCAACGGCTGTCACAAGAGCTTTGTCTTGTCCTGCTTTAGCACCCTCCCAGAGTGGACAGTCAATGACACGCTGGTGTGCGTACAATTTTTCTTGTCTGCACAAGGACTTCCCCGTCACTGACAGAAAGGGCAGGCGGGTGCCTTCTAAGTGACTTTTCTGATGAAGTGACAGATTGCATTGGCACCAGACTCTTCTTCTGGAGGTTTGGGGGGGGGTGTGCATTTTTGTTTTGTGCATGTTTCAATTCATGACCTGAGACTTCACTCTTAAAAAGAAAAAAAGATGCTGCCCAGCCACCATTCCAGGGTGACTGTGTCTGTCATGCTCACTTACGCAGGTATTTTGCAATGGTGTATCCCATACATGCAGACACACGCAGAAAAGATGGAGTCAAGGAGATAGGATTGCAGTTCCCGGTCAAGTAGGATTTCATGTGGTTACTGGATGTCAAAGTAAGGGACGTGGGGCAAAAACCTCAACACATGGAAAGCTTGCCTCAGAAAACAGAGCCCGTAGGATGCTTACTGGGGGCTCATGAGAGTGACCCAGACTAGGGTTGACTCAGTGGTGCGTGGACACACTGCTGACCTAGGTCATTGGAGCACAGCCACCTGATTTGGTTCTGAATCTGGTCAGCTCTGCCCACAGGGGCTGAGCTGACAGACAGTGCTGAAGGGTCAGATGGGCTCAGGGTAGGGGACATGCACGAACCCACAGAACCGGGAGCGATGTGTCCCCGGTGACACTGTAACTGACCCCAGTCAATGCAGCCGCAGATGAGGAAACACAGCAACATCGTCCCATTCCAGATAAAAGCCCCACACTCGAGTTCTTGGAAGGAGCAAGAAGATAGTATGGGAGGGCAGTCCAGCCGCGAAATATGGACAGAGGCATTTGGGGGTTGATCTTTTTTTCTGGACAGCCTTGGTATATCTAAAGACCAAAGTTGATTGTGACAGTGTGCTCACCTTGTCTAAGGACGTCCTCAAGCACAACCCAAACCAGTGATTTGTGTGCACGGACATGTAAGCCATTCATGGGCCTCAGTCTAGGGCTGCAAAGTGAGCGCTCAACCCACTGAGCCATCTTGCTTCCCCACCTGCTCCTTTTCAGGCATAATTCAGAAAGGTGAGTAACTGTGGAGACTCTCACCATGGCTGATGAATAGGCTGAGGCTTTTCCCACTTCGACGCCTTTTCAAAAAACATTCAAGTTCTCTATTTCTTTGCAGAAACTGGATCGACAGAGATGGTGAGACGGCACGAGCTGCTACTTTGCTTTAACTGCCATTTCTTCAACCGTTGGCTCCACGTGAAAACACAAACAGGCAGTGCGATTTGTCTCTTGAGGGTCTATCAGAACCAGAAGTTCTAGTGTAGGGGCTTGAAATACCATGAAGCTGACACAGGACATTCTAAATGCACGTCTTGTCTGAGGGGGATGATTTAGGGAAACCCAACAATATTGGGGTGTGTAGACATAAAGACCAGTGAGCAGACAGCTTAGAAAACAGAAACATATATATTTTTTACAGTTTAGAAAACTTCTGCTTCGTTTTAAAAAAAACACACTTTTTTTTTTTTAAACAAAGTGTAACATTTCTGTGACTTTTCAAGCTCCTGAGGATTCTTGTCTGAGGTTTACACTCACATGTGCTGGGCTCTCCCTTGGCTTCCTTAGGAAATACTCTTCAAAGGAGGGTTGACCTGTGACCTGTTCCCACAAAATCAGGCACCGTGCACCTTCCTCAACCTGCAGCCCCCAGACATGGGGTGGGGGTGGGTCAGGAGTGCAATATGCTTTTTTTCTAGCCTGCATCTCAGCAACCCCAGGACCCTGCAAAAACGGAATGAATTCAGACCAACCTGGTGACACACTAGAAATCAGTGAACAGCGTATTTTTAAGTAAGGGGCTAATATCTAAAATATACAAAGAACTGTACAACTCAGCAACAACAGAACAATCCAATTGAAAAATGGGCCGAAGACCTGAACAGATACTTCACCCATGAAGACGTACAAATGGCCAACAGATATATGAAAAAATGTTCAGCATCACTAGCTGTTAGGGAAATGGAAATCAAAACCCCAATGAGGGGAAGCCAGGATGGCTCGGTGCTCTCTTTGCAACCACGGGGTCAGAGGATCGAATCCTGGCCCCGGCCTGTGCAGACCCATATACTGAACTGGGGTGTGGCACCACTTCAGGGGTCACCAGGGCGAGCTTCCCGGGTGGGAGGCCCCGGTTCAGCCCCCAGCTTGCAGGGGTGGGCCTCTCATGCAGGAGGTCCTGTGCACCCCCCCCCCGCTCCCGCCCACCTGTATGGAAGGAAACCATGCTGGAACTATGACCTACAACTACAGAGACAGCTCTGGGCCCTCCCCCTTCTCTCTGTCTCTGTCAAAAACAATAAAATAAATCTTAAAAAAAAAGAGAAGAAAAGTAATACATAGATACCGTCTCTTAAAACGTGTATGCCTTTTTTTGGCACCCCAGGTTTTTGAGGGGGGGCATCCTGGTCTTTGCCTCTTCCAGAGGAAGGAAATACTCGCTGCCCCATGGCCGCTGCTTTGGCTGACATCAGCACCCGTGTTGCGAGGACGGAAAGACACCCGGATGAGACACTTGAGGAGCTGAGTGCTTCAGGGGCTGTGACAAATGGGAAGGACGTGAGTGGGGCATGAGTGGGTCGCCGCCTCATCCGTGAGCTGGGGAAGCAGACTTGAGGCCCAGTTCAAGCAGAAAGGAGCAACGTGTAATAATAACTGAGGTTTCCCCCAGGCCTTCCCTTGGTGACCTCACTGACCCTTCCAATGTACACGTGCTGGACGCTGGTCTAACCCCATCAGAAGTCCTGTCTATCAGCCTGGAAAGATCTAATTTGTTCTGCACCTTCTTTACCCTGGGCCCCAGCAAAACTCCTTCATCATGGAGTTTTAATCTGTTTCCCGGCGGCATAAGAAGGCCTGACATTGGGGTTGGGAGAATGATGTTCTTGACCCCCACACACAGACTTCCAGGTTCAATCACCAGGGGACACCTCTCTTTAAGAAGGCCAGCAGCAAATGCTGACACGTCACAGCCACTTAAATTCCGTTTCCTGCAAGGTGGAGGCTGCTCTTCATTCTATGAGGGGCTGGCTGATAGGACAAGGTCAGCCTGACCTTCAGAAAGCTTCTTGCCCTGGTGGAGGTCATCTCAAGGATGCGGGAGAGTCACGGGTTTCTCCTCGGAGGCTCTGGATGCCTGGCTATTCCCGAGGGCACAGGCTGCTTGGCTTGGCTCGCATTGGGGGTGCCAGTGTGCAGTCACCGGCCGCAAGATGACAAATTACCTCGCTGCCAGTATCAGAGCTGTGGCAGTCCTCTCCACAGCCCCTCCAGATGGGCCTAATTACACTATTGGCCAATGAGGACGTGTGACGGCTCCATCAGGAGCCTGCTGCACGCACACAGCTCGGTGGAGAGCTTTGCAGGGGCAGCACTGGGCACATCCTAAGTGTGGCACTCCCGTCTGGCTCTTGGAGGGCAGCAGGAAGGCTAAGTGGGGTGTCCTCCCACAGTCCCAGGGACCCCCCGGGCACCCCCGGGAGATGGAGGATGGGGAGGCCACTGTCCTGTGCACTCAGCTCCTCTGGAGCCAACACCAGGGTCATTGTGACTGTTAGCCTCTTCTCCTGGTTTGCTGACGCTTCTTTGCAGGATCCTTGCATGATGAACTAAATGCACTTCTCTCAACATACAGACACCGCCGTCGGACGCAACCTGCCATGAGTGCTGGTGGCCACGGCCCACGCACACGTTCTGCATCGTGACCAAAAACGCCAACAGGGACAGTGGGGCCGGCCCTCCAGAGCTCGCGGGGCCCCCGGTGATATTCATCCCAACCTCACAGGTGCAGAGAGGGGGGTGGTGGCCACCAGGGGCTGCCGGTGGGGGAGGGGGATGCGTGGGTCAGAGGGCACCGACTTCCAGTTATAAGATGCTTAAGTTCTGGGGTCTGATGTGCAGCATTGTCTCACCGACCCCCAGCCTCACCCAGGGACCGACCCCCTTGTTCTCTCAGACATTTCATGTCATGAAATCCTTGCATGGGTAGACCCGGCCTGGTGTCTGCTTCTCAGAGGACCGAAAAACTCACCCCAGTTTGCTCCAGCATGCCAGCCAGCCTCTCAAGGATGGTCCCCTCCCTCCCCTTGGGTTCTCTTGGATGCCTTCTCCCCTTTATGTCCCCTTGGATCCACCAGGAAAGAGAGTGGACCCAGCTTCAGACTCTGACCAGGGCCTCCCCTCTGGTCCCCGCCCCCCCTGTGGGGCTGCCAAGCCCTTGCCGTCTATCTGAGCGGAACCCCATCTTTCAATCCTTCCGAGATCTCAGTCAGACCCTGCTCAGAGCAGAAGGCCCCCACCCCGTCACCTGTGACCTGTGGACCCTGCGTCTCTAGTTCACTGCCTGGGTGGGCAGCCCCCACCCCCACCTTCTGCCCCGTGGCTGCTCCTTACAAAGGTGCTCAGCCAGCTGTCACCTCCTTCCGGTGTGTGCTGAGGCCCTGCCGCTCCCACAGCTGCCCAGCGCTATCTGGCCATCCCAGGTCCCCTCGGTTCACAGGCTCCACGCTAATGTCTCGGGTGTCCTCTGCTGCCTCCCTCAAGGGCATGAGACCCATGGAGCCGGAGGCTCTTGTTTTGTCCATGACACCCCCCCACACAGAGCAGCTCTGGGGGCAGCAAGCCTGCTCTTGGTGGCAACGACGGCAGTGACATTGCCCAAGGAAAGGTATTCGGGCTGACGTGGCCGAGCCTGGTGTCAGATTGCGGGGGACCCCCATCAGGGGCCTACTGTGTCACCTCTGACTCCCCAACGCCACAAACCCCGCCTCTCCAAGGCCAGTCCAGCTCTGTCCCAGCTCCACCACCTGGTGGTGACTCTCTCTGGCCCACTGTGGTCACCCGCAGCGAAGCTCTAGGTCGCGAGAACTGGCGTGGCCGCTACCGCCTGACGTATCTTTGCTCAGTTCCAGTGGGAAGCGCGGCAGGGCGGGAAGACGGCGGGGCAGGGGGTGGGCCCTGATCCCTGGGGCCCAGACACAGGGCCTGATGGTGGGAGGAGAGATGTGGGGGCCAGCAGGCACGTCTGCCTGGATGGGGGTGTCCTCAGTCATCCTCAGGGCTCTGGGGGCAATCAGCCTAGCCCCCAATCTGACCATCCGCTGTCCTCAGAGATAAACCACGATGATAACTAGGGGTTGACTTTCAAACTGAAGCAAAGCACATGCCACAGAACACGGGGACCGCTTGAGATCCCAGGGTCCAAAGGGGACTTCGGCAGGCTGCGGTCACCCCTGGAAAGAATGGGGCAGAACAGCCCAAAAGCAGGCTGCCAAGTGTCCTCCTCTGGGCTGGGCTTCTCACCGGGCCCATTGGAAACAATCGTTTAATCACCTCTGCAGCGCTCACTTAATTATAACTAATTTGCTATTGACTAACCATTCATGCTAAGAAGACCACGCGAAGGTAGCCTGGCTCTCAGCCATCCAAACAGAGGAGTGCCGACATCATTTGTGTTTTCCAACCTGTTCTCTAGGGCGAAGACCAGCATTTGATAGATTCTAGAGAGGACGTGACAACCACCCTCAAAAGGGGAATTAAAAAAAAAAAGGCAACTGGAGAATGCCTTTTTATTAGCAAGCTCTGCCTCCAGGGCCCTGCTGACGCTCACAGGAATTCCGTGACTGCTCAGTGCTGGGGTGCTCACGCTTCTGAACATTGTAGGTGGCGTCTCTGGTCCTGACCAGTCCTGTCAGAGTCAAATTTTCTCCCGGAGCTTTTGTTTTTCATGTTTTTATTACACATGGGTAAGTTAGAGGGATTCAACGATACTTGTTCAGAAGCGACTCCTGTATATGAGGTGAGATGTGTACACACACACACACACACACACACACACACACACACGATGGATGTCTCATGATCTACTTCCTCTTCATAGAAATAACACACAGGTTGAATTGTCTAGCTCATCGAGACAAACCCATTTAACAGTAAAGTCTGTTAAAATGTTAAGCATTTTTACTACTATATTTCTAAAGATTTATTTTTATTGTTTTTGACAGAGAGAGAGACAGAGAGAAGGCCCAGAGCAGTCTCCATAGTTCACAGCATTAGTTTTCCATATAGTTTCACTCCACAGGTGGGCACGGGGCTGTGCAGGGCAGGAACTGGGCCGGGAGCCTCCCGCATAGGTCCCGGCAAGAACTGAACTGGGGGCACACCCCAGCTCAGCATAGGTCCATGCGGATGGACCAGGGCCGGGATTCGATCCTCGGTCTCTGGGGCTGCAAAGCGAGCGCTTAACCTGCTGAGTCATCCCAGCTTCCCTATTACTATGTTTCTGGCACACTCATCCTACTTCTCTGCCTTTTCAAAGAGAATATACACCATGATTTTACGTTTTTTAGGGCACGCGATCATCTGTATGAGTACCAAGTAATATCCTGGAAAGTAATTTTAAAATGATTTCTTTTATGCTAATAGAGTGTTCAGAACAATTTATGCTTATCTGAGGTGTCCCAGACTTCTGCAGACCCTGGGATTTTGCAGATCCTACTCTCTCCTCATCACCTTTCACCCCTTCCACAGATCCAGAGAGAGACAGAGAGAGACAGTCAGAGACAGAGAGTGATAGTGGGAGAGAGCTCAGTTGCAAAAAAACTCTGTTTCCCGGCATTATGAAGTGCCCAGTGTTTGTGAACCTAATATATTTCTTATTTCATAAAAGGCTTTTACACTTAATACTGACTTCTGAAGGCCTTTCTTAACTTCTTAAGGACTGTCACCTCACTGCCTTTTGGATGGGTATAGAATTCAACTCTGTGTATTAGAACGAAGTGTCTTTGGGCAAAAGTGCTCACGAATATCAAGTTAACTGTAATAATTATAACTACTATTTGGAAAATATTGTTGTAGGGGGTGTTTTGAAATTGTTCTCAAGGAGGGTTTCTTCTGTAGGCTGGAGAGCACTGGGGTTTCTCCCATGCCAAGAAGCAGAGGCGTCAGGATAAAACCTAGAGACAAATTAAAGTAAGCTGCTGAAAGCAAGATGCTTTAAGATAAAAAATGTAGACACCCTCTCTTCCTAAAGTAATGTCTTCCCTTTCCTTCCTTCCTTCCTTCCTTCCTTCCTTCCTTCCTTCCTTCCTTCCTTCCTTCCTTCCTTCCTTTCTTTCTTTCGGTGCTCGATGCTTAGGATTTCTGACTAATTCCGTGGCACCATTTTTCACACTGTGATATTCTTCAGAGAGGACACCATAGAAAACTGTCGGCTACTGAATAGTTCAAAAGATTCCGTTCAGATTCAGCATCTCCAGGTGACACATTCCTTCAGATCTGGGTTCTCAAAAACAGAAATATGAAAGCCGTGAAATGTTATTAATCAAAGCTCAACCGCAGAGCTCAGCTTCAATAAGTTGATGCTGGTGGTACTGCAGACCTTAATTAATGGCTAGTTCTCGCAATTAGGTGGTACGATTTAGCCCTGGGAAAAGACAGCAAGGGATAGCTCACGGAATTTGAAAAATCCATAGTCTTTTATGCTTAGGATTTCTTTCCTCTTTTGAAAAGGGAAGGAACCCTTTGTCTTTGTCTTACTGAGGATTTTCAGTTTCTCTCCTCACACTGTGCCCCTCCTTTCACGTCCAGAACCACAGCTTCCAGGACATCTTCTGTTTCTAATGTCCCTTGAGGTGTCCGACCAAAGGCAACCCCTTTGCTGGAAGCAGTGACCCGGTACAAACCTCAGAAGATGTCTGAGGGCTTCAGCGCCATATTTAAGGTCTTCTCACCCCTCAAGTGGTGTATTTTAGAATTCCACAATCAGAGCGCCAGAGTGAAAGTTCCCTCTGCCTGAAAGATGTTGGGGAAAAGCAGAACAGCCCGAAGTTGCCCTGGAAACCTAGAGACCCGATCTCCCTCTGTCTCTCTCTTCTGCTCTCTTTCTCTGATTCTCTCTCTCCTTTGCCCCTTTGCTCCAGCTCCCTTCCTCTGCATCAGATCCATGCAACACACGATGGTGCTGAGGAAACCCCGATGCGGAAGACAGCCCGTCACAGACGAAAAGCGCTGGGTGTCTGTATCCGGATGTCAGCTTGGCCGTGAGGGTTTTGGAGCTGCAGTGTTGCTGGGCAGCACGGTAAGGAAACTGCCACCACCCTGCTGTGGTTTTCGTGACTCAAGTGCCCCACCTCAGTGCAATTCCTGCAACCTCCTTTGCTGTGGTTACTCAGGGACCCATCTCTTCCCCCTCCCCACCCCTGAGGCTCCCACTGGTCCAGGTCCGGTGAGTATCATCAGTATTTGTACCTTGTGACATTACACGGAACTCCCGCCCCTCTGTCTGAAGTGCCCCTATGCCAGCCAAGCGGGGAAAAAGGTTCCTGAGACGGGTTCGTTTTTCCCCCAGACACCGTGCTTCTGCTCAACTGAACTCACTCGAGTTGTGGTTAACATAAACACCACGGAGGGCAGGGCGTGTCCCATTAGCGAGCTTTGCAAATCTCCTGCTAATTGTCAGCCTAATGAAAAGATGGCTAATTATAACGTTTATAACTTCAGATAGCCGCTCAGCTCTAAAGTATGGCCTGCCAGGTGTAAGCGGGGGTGGCTGGAGCGAAAGGAATCAATCGCCTTTGTTAGCTTATCTGCGGTGGAGCACCGCACCGAAAATGGATCAGCAGCTGCGTGTAAATCTGCATCTGCGACGAAAACGGCCGGTTCACCCGACACCTGCTTCATCAGTGATGGTGGCGGCGGTCACAGGTGTGGCTCACGCTGCCTCTGCCTGGCAACGTCCCATCCTGTCTGGGAGTTGGCGGAAGGCCGGTGTTCACACACAGGAGGGGTCTCCAGGACACAAGAGCCCCTGACAAAATGCTGGCCCCATTGATCAGAAAGCACACAGCTCGACTAGAGGAAACCAGTTTAACACTTGGAGCTGTGTGAGATTAGAGAGAAAAGGAAAACGGAAACACATTCGGACGGAACACGTGGGACAGGGGGTTCCCTCTTCCCTGAAAGGAGAAGTCTGGGGCCCTTGGGCCCCTCACTTGCTCACTGCCGTCTGGATTAGTCCTCCAGAGCACCACTACCCATGAGGTTCTCGGGCCATGAGGTCAGCTACTCGCCTGGCAACATCCGTCTCTAACGTCTGTGTTCTTCTAGTCCCTTGTCCCGTCCTCTGTAAAGTTGCCTCCTCACGCCAGATCTGCGATGGCCCATGGTGCCTGTGTTCCTGCCCTGTGATGGGTTACGTGGTCATGCTCTGGTACCTGATTTATCCAGGTGCATACCCTTTGTCCCTGCCAGTGTCTGGAGAGCTCTTGAGGGTGGGGACCCGCCTGCCACCTCCATTAAACTGCAACGGGGAAGGGGAGGGCTCACCGAAGGGAAAGGGCTTGTATGAGGTAACGATAGATGCTTTAACAAATAAAGCCCAAATTACAGCAGCTGATCACGGTCCCCCAAGGAGGCCCACGCTGCGACCCTGGAAGCCACAGGTCAGTTGCCTCATGTGGCCAGAGGGGCTTTGCTGAGGTGATCAAATTTACTAAAGTCTGAAACGGGGAGGTGTCTGGATTATCTATCACTCCTAAAACCAACCCAGAGGGACCTCCTCCCACTAATTTCAAACACGGCAGGGAGGAACCCAGAGAGATGCCAGGCAGGGGCGCCCCCCACACCCCATTGCTGGGTTCCCTGGATCCTGGGGATCCAACAAGGGATTCACTTGGTAGCTTCTGGGAGCAAAAACAGCCCCCAGCTGACAGCCAGCCAGGAACTAGGGCTCAGTCCTTCAGTCTCAAGAACCTGAGTCCAGCCAAAGACCCGAGTGAGCTGGGAGGGGGACGGCCCCCCAGGACTCAGCTGGTGGAGCCACGCTGCAGAGTTCTGACTGACGAGCTACGTGGGTGCGCACGCCTTGTTGAAAGCGGTCTCATTGGTGGTAATTTTCCACCTCGATAGAAAAACACAAACAAGCAGCTTCTTGCTTAAAGAACCACCACATCTGGGGGCAGCTCCTCAGAGCGATGTGTGCTCTGTGGCCACTTGAAATCCATTGCCTGCGGCTGGCCTGAGAACGAGGGAAGACGTCCGAAAAGCCCTGGCTGGAGGGACTGACACGCTTCTGCTCCTGCCCCACCGACCAGCAGCCACATGGAGACCCGGGATCCCTGCCGCCCGGCCACCTCCCAGCAGAACGCCGCTCGGGATGGGGACACATATTTCTCAGTGGGCAGCTGTCTCCGATCTTGGTTAGAGGTGTTATTCTGCCTACTCAGGGGACACAGAAGATGGTGGGCATTCGTGAGACACGAATGATGAGCCTGGGAGATACTGATCCAGTAAGCTGGAGTCGACAGTGGTGTAGACACTCGTCAGCATCTCTGTGTCAAGAAGTGTTTGGGGGCAAAGCTGAGCTTGAGTCCAGGTCAGATGAGCGTGGTCAGGTGTAATATTCAACTTACTTCCTGGGTAAATCCAGATAATACCTTATTACAATGTACAACTGTAGTTGTTTTTATTTTATTTTATTTTTATTTTATTGTTTTGAGAGAAGGTCTGAGAGAGAGAGAGAGAGAGAGAGAGAGACAGAGAGAGAGAGAGAGAAGGGGGAGGGCCCAGAGCAGTCTCTGTAGTTGTACATCATTAGTTTTGACATAGTTTTATTCTACACAGGTGGGTGTGGGGCCGTGCAGGGCAGGAACTGAACTGGGGGCCTCCTGCATGGGAAGCGAGAATCTTCACCACTGAGCCATCCTGGGGTTATCAGTTGTGCCGCCAGTCAGCACATGGGTTTGCAGGGGCTGGAACTGGGAATTGAACCCCAGACCTCATGACTGCGAGGCAGGCGCTCAACCACTGAGCTATCCTGGCGTCCCTTACAGTTTTGTTTTTTTTTTTAAACCAAGAAACTAAATAGATTTTTAGAACAGGTTTACGTTTACAGAAAAATTAAGCAGAATGTGCAGACGGTGCCCACAGTCTCCCTGCTCTCACACATGATCACGCTGATGTATGTCTTGTCAGTGTGACAACTGATGAAGCAATATTGATGCCTTTGTAGTAACTACATTTATATGTGGGTTCACATGTTGTGTTGTGCATGTTTAACGGGTTTTGAGAAAAACGTATTTGCCATGAGAGTGTCACAGAGCAGCTTCCCTGCCCTAATCCCCTGTGGTCCCCTGTTCATCCCTTCCCTCAGCCTCACAACCACTGGTCTTTGGCTGTGTCCGTAGTTGTGCCTTTTTCAGAATGTCATAAAGTTGGAATCCCACTGTATGAAGACTTTTCAGATTGGCTTCCTTCACTTAGTCACGTGCATTGACGGTTCCGCCCTGTCTTTTCATGGATTACTGGCTCCCTTTTTTTAGTGCTGACTTATATTTCATGGGCTAGATGGACCACAGTTTATTCTTCCATCCACCTGCTGAAGGGCACCTTGGTTGCCTCTAGATTTTTGGCGATTATGAATATATGAATAGAGCTGCCATAACAGCTGTGTGCAGGTTTTGGAGTAGACCGAAGTTTCCAACTTTTTGGGTAGAAATACCAAGGAGCCCAGTGGCTGGATCCTATGGTAGCAAGATAGTTCGTTTTGTAAGAAACCATGCCTCCTATGAACCATCTCTCTGAGTGGCTGCACCATTCCCGTCCCTACCAGCCATGAGTGAGGTCCCTGCTGCTCCTTGTCCCTCAAATCCCTGGCCTGAGAACCTGCACGAAGCTGACAGCAGGCTTCCCCACAGAGACGTCTCATGGATCAGTTCACAGAAGCTGCTGAGGACGTTTCCCCCTCTATTCGGTGTGTACCGCGGACTAGCTACTTCATTCTCATCATCTCATTTCACCGTCTCAGCGGCTGCTGGGCACGTACGATCCCCTCTCATTTGCTGAAAAGATCACTGAGGACCTGGCCACCGGGTCACTTTACAAAGATCACAACCAGCCAAGACCGGAGCTTGAACTGGGGTCTGGCTGACTCTGGAGCTCACGCCCCTCCCATTGGGATGCACGTTCTGTGCCACCAATTCTATGCACGTCGCAAATGCATCTGGAGGGCCGTCAAGGGCCATTCGATGCCCCAACCCCGGGTTGTGTAGGCTTAATGGCTTGAACATGAAGGGAGAAGAAACAGAGAGAAAGAAAATAAAGCGAAACAGATCACACTTGGGAGGCCACAGAGCCAAAACAAGCAGGGAGGCAAACAAACAAAAACAAACAACCCAATAACAAGCAGTCATGCAACTCAAGGTTAATTGTGGGTATAGCTCCACCAGGGCAAGGTGGACGAGCCCCTATTGTTTGTCATTAAAAGCAATAAAGGTGCCTGCACTTTCGTATTATGAGCGCCTCATTCTCCACAGGCAGCAGGGGAATCATCATTAAATAAAAAAGCTTAGGTCATTGCTAACGTCTGGCTTGAGCATCTTTAATTTGGGTTATTTCCCCTGGCTCCTTTGTTCATTGCCCTGGGTCTCTCCTTAATATTTAAAACTCTGCGTGGCAGTCTAGTAAAACCTTCACGGCGGTTTTCGGCTAATTCAAAAAGCACGTGGAGTGGTGTGTGTGTGTGTGTGTGTGTGTGTGTGTGTGTGTGTGTGTGTGTGTACGCGCGCGCATGCGCGCGAGCACGCGCACAGACACTGCCTTTGGTCAGTGACTCCTAGGAGATGATGAATGGGGCTCGGGATGAGGTGTTTCCCGGGGGGCAGGTGACCTCAGGCTGTGACAGACCCTGGGGACCAGCGTTGCACAGGCAGGCCAAGTCCTGGGTGAGTGCCCCGCGTATGGAAAAGGATACGGGGAGGAGTCGGGCAATGCAAAACAGAGGTGGCACAGGGCTGCCTCGGGAGCTGGAGAGGTCAGGGGCGTGGACAGGTGTCACCCAGCACCGGCCTGCGCTGCGCATCAGGCCCGATAAGAGAGCTCCGCTCACCAGCCCCAAAGCGGAGTCCTCAGGAGCAGAGTCTACAGGTGGCGTCAGAGCCTGGGGCACAGGTGATCTTGGGGCACAGGCAGGTCTTCGCTGCGACATGAATGGAAGACCGGATTCTCTTCCCCATGCCATCTCCTTCCCAAGGCTCTGGGAGGTCCCGCATTTCCAGGGACGTCGACACCCGCCGGTTCTGTCTTCCGAGGCTTCCCATAGCCTGCCATGGCCCGGGCATCTGCGTGCTCCTACAGGATGTGCTCACACCTTCCACTCCTGGGACAGCCCAAAACGTCGTGCCAAAGCAACCGTGCCCTCCGCACTTGGCTTCCTGACGGTTCCCCAAACCTACTCTCGTGCGTTCTGTTCTGTGTGGCGGAGGCTGCGGGGCCCTGCAATGTATGAATCCACAAGTGGATGGGAGGGCTCAGTAAGCATCCACCCTTTGGAACTACTATGTTAAAGAAGCAGAGGCTTCCGGACGGCTGGCATTTAATGACGCCAAGTTGAACAAATAACCATTGTGACGATTTGATGTTATCTGTGCAACCGACTAAATGGCGTCCCTGGTGTGGTTGGACCCATTCACTCAAGAGTCACTGAAGTCCTTTCGGCGAAGATTTATGAGTGTATAATTTTCAGAATTTGTGTATACTCTGAAATGCCCCCTATCACGGGCTATGAGAAACAGAGAGGGCTTTTCTCGTTATTATAGACGTAACATCGGTTTCAGTGGTTGAATTCAGGAAAGGGTTTTGCACTTATAGTAGGTACAATTGTGTGAGAAATTATTTGCAT
>PVKE010021286.1:0-26673 GCA_004027555.1 Craseonycteris thonglongyai | reverse complement strand
AATTTGTAGTTGGCACAGTTTCTTGCTCAGCTGAGGCAGTTTCCAAATAAACACACTTCTCTTGCTTGGTCTTGCTTGTATCTGATTCATTACCAGATGGTATTCAAGAACCCTGTCGGCTATTTCCCTGTACCATGGCATTTTGAAGACTTCTTCCTCTAAACATCCACATTCGGTCTGGTTTTTCTGAAGCAGCCAGCAGAAGCTTTACACACTCATTTCCATAGGAAAAGGATTGCAGCTTAAGGGCAAAAATCAGCCTTTGTCCTCCAATGTTCCCGCTGGTGACAGTAGCACATTCTGCATCTCCATAGATACCTGGACCTAAAGGCAAGACCCACGGACCATAGGACTGTTCTCAAATCACCTTCTGAATGGGATCTTTATAGCTGGCGCAGCAGGGCAGTTAGCTTTTCTAGACTTATATCCAAATTTGCACGATCATTCTGGTAATAGCCTTGGTAAGCAATTGCTCATAATGTCAACGCTTTTGGAAACTTCTTAGTCATTTTATTGTTTTTATTTCAAAAATAAAACTTAAAGGAGCTTGTAAAGTAGGTTTTTAGATGATCACACAGTGGCCTGAGTTCCGTGGTTTCAGTTCTGTGCATTTTACTTTATGTGCACCCATTGAAATTAATCAAAATTCATCCATATTTAAACAAAGACTATGGATAGAAATGAACCCTAACTTCCTAGATTACTGGGTGCCGCGTATGAGCTGAAGTATTCAGAAAGCATTGGCCCTGGGAGGCGAAGAAGTTATAGCAAACAACATATGGGCTTTAAAATCTGGAACTATCCAAGACAGAACAAGAAAGCTATTTTCACTTTATTTGTTCCTTTTTCCCCCTTCCTCCAGAGAAGATGAATGATTTCTAATCACATTTTATTTTTCATCTTTAGAGCTGGTTCCCGAAAAAGCCAGTTTGGATGAAAACTGCTGGTGAGCTTGCGGCCCTGTCCAATGATTACCTAATGCATTTGTGTCATCTGCTTTCCTTGCTGTGTAAAAACACACTAAGGAAATGTGTAAGTCCACTGAATTGTTCCCAACTCTTTTTATTCACCTTTCAGTATGCTAGTTCCTTCCCTTGGCATTGATATCATTATGCATTTGTCAAAGATAGACTGTCACTTTAGGACCTCTATTATGTGCAAGAATTGGCAGCAAGTTTTGCCACTGGGATTTGCTTATATCCTCTGTATGTTATTGTACTTCTTTGGCATTCAGTAAATTCCATACACCCACTTCTTTGATGTTCATTCCAGCCCCTAAATGTGGAAACAATGACTGAAATTTTGGATCAAAGCATCTGTAGAGGGCAGGCAGCTCAGCTCTCTGATAATTCACTAGAACAGAGCGCCCCCCTCTCCCCCTCTCAAATCTAGGCCAATAGTCCTACAAGAACAGCCCTGACTTCCCCAATGCAAAGGCACAGGAGGATGTTAAAGAAAACGACTCCAAGGTTTGAGGAAAAAGAAAGAGGCTAAACTGGACAGCTAAATTGAAGCTCATAGTCATTTCTAAGTATAGAGAAAGCTAATGACTGTTGTAATCTGTGCTCTCAGTTCTTTTTACCAGTGTTGCTCCAGTCTAGCACTTCTGAGCCAGGATTTTTTTCAGGTTGGATAAGTCTCCAGATCTCATTTCCATATAATGTCAGCTGCATAAGATGGCTTAGATTTTTTAAGAGGAATTTTTAAAAGAAGAGCCAAAGGATCCATGAATTAAGGAATTATAAAAGCAACTAAACAAAACCCAGAACTATCAAAACTTCAACGAGTTGCTTTTGCGAACTAGAATTAGCTGTCTGGAACACATTTTCAGTGTTTGCTTTTGCTTTACTCCTGGGATGCCAGTCCAAATAATTACTTCATTCAATTTATTTCACAGGTCAACTTTGACTCATAAAAGCATTAAGGCAGGTAACTCCCTAGGGATGCTGGGAAGACAGATGAGCCAATAGATATGAAACTTGTTGTAAGCTTTTTGAGGGGGGGGGGAAAGGCACTCTATAAATCCGGGGTATTTTATGGCTGTGTTTTCACTTCACTCCATTTAGTATCCAGAATGTGCTACTTATAATTAATACACAATATTGGGAACTATTATGAAAGTACCATATGCTTTTCAAATACAGGGAAGAAGATAACTGCATTTTGGAAACCTCATCCTATGTAAATTAGAATTCCCAGGAGAGTGTCATAATTGAGAATTGGCCTGACTGCACTGAGGAGAAGAGAGTCATCTCAGAACGATAGCAAGTGTTCCATCAAAAGGTAGAGCACCAAGGAGGTGACATGACAGTGCTTAAAATACTTGGACCCGTTTCAGGCTGCCCAAGTGGGAAATTTTTACTGCCAGACGTATGCAACAGTGACATCCAGCGGTCATAGAGATAACGGCAAATGTACGTATCTCATTTTAAAATATAAAACGTTTTATATTGTAATTAAATATTCTGTATTGCCATATGTTGCCTACATTCTTTATTTGGCCACAATATAAGACAATAACTCAGGCTGGATGCTAAGTAAAGCAAAATGCACGCTGTTTATTGACTATGTACTTTCCAAAGTCTGTTGTTCTGTTATTATTATTTTTTTAAATTTTACTAAAATGATAGTGGATGTACTCTCCAAGGGCCTCTCAGACTCTCCTCAGCACACTTAGACATTTTTGCAAGCGTAAGTGAGACTGCATGCATAGTGCATACACAGCAGAAATGGAAGCTGCATCTGACTCCACGGCTAAACACTCCAGGCAAGACATCTGTGACCCTGAATATTTTCATTCTTGTGAAAGTGCTCTAAGAAGTTCCTCAAGACTTTTTCCCAAGTCACTGAAGAAGAAGAGAAAGAAGGGGGAAAGAGGAGGAAAAATGAAAGGAAAATAAAGGAGAGGAAGACAGAAAGAAAAAGAAGGAAGAAATGGAGAAAAAAGGGAAGAGGTAGGAAGAAAGACAGGAGAAAGAAGACAGAACAGGATTACTCCCTGATTTTCAATAACTGATCATGAACATGACAATAGGTCTAAAGAGGAAATTCAAAGAGAGAGCCTCCAAAATGGGTTTGTTTGTTTGTTTGTTTGGTTGGTTTTAAATTGCACTCCTTCAACTGCCAGGCACTTGACTGATAAAAAAATAATTTTCATTAAAAAATATTTCAAGAATAGCTACTGCTGCTACCAAGTGCCCCTGGAGAGATTCTTAAAAAGTGTCCCCCTCTCCCATGTTGGGGATGAATTCTCAGCAGAAGCCGGGGCCTTTGATCTTCTGGCCTGTACACTATTTATGTCCATGTCAGTCTGAGCACATCGGGTGACTGCGGATCAGCTTGCCAGGTGGCAGCCCTTCGGGAAGACAGCCATGTGTGGCAAGCCATTGCTCCATGCTAGGTTCCCTCAGCTGGGGAGGTGTCCCCTTCAACTACCTGCCTCTTCAAAGTTCTCAAGCCTGGAAGAACTTAAAAGTGCTCTCTTTCACTTGCTCTTTGTTAGAAAACCATGGGGCGGGGGTGGGGGTGGGGGGTAGAGAATCAAACAAAATATCTATCCAACTCTAGTAAGAAAGTATTAAAATCAAGACAATAACTCCATTAAAAGCCCCAAATGCCCTTTAGCTACTATACCCTTCTTTGTGCACAAATGATGGAGAAGAATGAACATCAGAGAAACCATGTTGGCCTGAAGGAGCACATGTGTGAGACCTGTGATTTGCATTAAGCCAACAGCACCAGGACAAAGGGATGGGGATGGTCTGCACGCAAAGTCTGGGAAATCCTTCCCATGTGTGTCAGCGAGAGTTAGAGGAGATACGCATTGAAACAGAGCAGGTAACACTGCAGCCTGCAGCCAGGTTTGTTGGCTTTTACAAGGCCTTTGAACTGCAAGCTGCATTACCCAGATTCTGAAGTAAAAGAAAGCCGGGTTCCTAGCTCTGCTTTCATGGTATCTTCACTTGGAGAATCTCTGGCTTCTTGCTCCCCTTAGGAATAAATCCAGCAGGGCTTTGTGGGGAATAGGAGGAGAATTAGCATGCCCAGTCTCACCTCTCCTTTTAGTTCTGCAGGAGTCTGGTTGGGCTAGCTCTCACCGTGTGCACCTTAAAACCCTGGTTGGATGATTTCTGGAGCTCGGCTCTGGGGTCCCTTCACAAGTAAAAGGGAAACTTTCCCTTGCCGTGCTGGGGCTGCCTGCACCAAGCATTACCAGCTCCTGCCAGTCCTAGGAGCAAGAGGCTGCTGGCCTGAGGAATCAGTTCCCTTCTTTTCTTCCTAAAGGAAAAACATGACTTGCAAAGCTTTCTTTAGTGTTTCAGGACCAAAAGGAGAAGGGGGTATGGGGGTGGGGTGGGGGGAAGGGGGGAGTAAAAGAAGAGGAAGAAGAAATTGCAGACATGCATAGGTCTGTCTAGGCTTACAGCTTCAGATATAGTTTTACTATAGTATATAATCTAATCATTGCATTTCTTTAGAGTGATATATATAATATGTATAATATATTATATATATAATATGAGGGCTGTCTGGAAAGTATCCAGCCATGTAACCATTCTCGTTATATTGACAATGGCTGGATTTTTTTCTGGACATCCCTCATATATACATACAATATATAGTCATATATATAAACACATACAGGTGGCATTTGGGTGGACTCATACTCCATAAACCTGTCTGCTCCTATCTGGGTTCAGAATACAGAAGAATCTGTTGTACAGACATTCTAGAATTTTTACATGGTCCATTGGCCAGCTTTGTATTCTGGAACACATCAGAGCAGCTGCAGGAAAAAAATAAATTCTATAAAGTAGTGGCAGGATTCCTGATTTACTGATAGCGTGAGTCTGAATTTTCACAAAAATCTTTAGCTATAGGACAATGTATTAGGCACAATCTTAAAGGTAAATAACTGCAGCCAATAAAAGTTCGGCCTTTAAAGGGTCCGTCCCATCTTCTACTAGTTTTCCACACCGAGAATTACTACCGGTATAATCATGGCTCCCTGCACACTAATATTTCCTCTGATACAGTATGATCAATGTTGTGGAAAAACATTTATTATATTTCTTCTAGCTACTTAAAGGCATTACTGAATTATGGGCATCGCAAAATGAATCCACTGTGCATTTTTTCTTTATGTGACATTTTTACAATCTTCATTTTCTGCTTTGCAGCCACTGAGCTATAGAGATCCACACTTTGTCCCTCTTACAACTGCCACTGGGCCACCCTCTTCTTTCTGCTTTATTACATCTGAAATGCACTTCATACGATAGCCTTCCTTGTTATTTTGTGCCGGTCTCTTATTCGAAAGGAAGAAGTTATGAAAGAAATTAAACAATCAATGTTGTTCATAACAGTAACCTCCTTAGTTAAGGAAGGTTATGAAGTTTAGAGTGAGGATAGGAGAAGGAGAGGAGATGGTATTCTATGGAATCATTCCAGAAGGGCTGAAGGACTCTGAATGGGTGTGGGTTCTGCAGTTCTGACATTTAATAATTTTATTAACATCTTTGCTTTATGTGTACCTTAAACCAGAGGATCTGCAGCTGGGAGACAGTGTCCAGCTAACAGCCCGTGTCTCAGGCCCTGCCACGGGATGAATCAGCAAGAGGAAGCCATGATGCAAATGCTCTGGGTCACTCTGGATGCTGTTTGCCTTTCTGATAGAGAAAGCACGCCATAAATAACCTCGCACCCTCAGGAGATCATTCCAGGAGGCCCAGATGTGGGCCGGGCTCCTGCCTGGGATGGAAGGAATCTCTTGCGCATTGTGTGTATTTTCCTCATCTCAGCTAATGGAGGATTTGTAGTAAAATCAGAGTATTTAAAAGGAAGATATTCTGTGGCAATGGAGGTATGTTTTCTAATTCTTTTAGTACCATAACTCATGATTTATGACCTAGACTTATAACCAACTTTATTACAAAAAATGACTTCACCCATAATAACCTTATTCAGGGCTCTCTGGAGGATGATGCAGTACCCAACAGCATTACAATCCAGCAAATATTCACGAACAATTCCTGCCTCAGTCTCATTTCCATTTCCCACACCCAGGCAGGCTTCCCCCTTTTCCTGCTGGGAGGAGGGGGGTCCCAGGCAAGGTTTAGTATTCTTTTCTGTGGAATTTGCCTGGATCAGGCATTTAAAATAAGCCCGGACAGAAAGCTGCCACCTGGGTCTCAGGCACATCTTTCCTAACCTGTTCCCTGCAGGATAAGGACAGAAGACACCCCCTCGCTCTTTCTTTCCTCCCCTCTCAGAGTCCTCTCCTCACTCCCTGCACCCTCGTTCACTCCATCAGAACTCAGATCCTCACCACCTGAGATGGGCTCGCCGAGCCCCCGCCCCTTTTCATTGCCATGGTAACCGGGCTGCACGGAAACCGCCAGGGCGGGAGTCCGAGCAGGGTCCCCTGGGCGTGCGGGGATATAGGAGCTAGCCCTCCATCTTATTAAACTCTGGTGTCAGTTCCTAGCAATTGTTTCAAATTTACACCCTCAGAGTGGTTTAGTGGGATTACATGTCCATTTGCATTAAGACAGGATTCTGTCATTAAACTGCCACACCGTAAGCTTCCTTGGGACAAATTAATGAGCTCTAAATATCATCCACGAGAAGTTCACTTCACCAAGATGGCCAACAGGGGGGCGGAAGGAAGTGGCTGCTCAGAAATCTTAGCCCAGGAGAAATGTAAGTGCCAACTAAGGAAGATCTTGTCCTGTCTCTTTGCTGTGAGTTAAGGGGCTGATTTAGAACTGATCTGGGAGAGGTGATGACATTCTCCCAGTCACCAAAACCCCACAGCTCAGCTTGTATTCCCTATTCCAAATATGTCTTTACCTTTAAGCTTGGTGGCTGCAATTTGCTGATGGGCCACTCTGGCCCCCTCACTCTGTGACAGAGCCTGAGTATCATTTGCTTTCCCATGTTGTTTGTCCTTACGAAACTCATGTCCATCCAGGTGCCTGGGAACAACGTGCACATAGCACAGGGAGAGTGCTCCCAACTCTGAAGTGTCTGGGCAGTGGGTACAAGGTTGTCTGGACCATCACTCAGGGGCCTGGACCCTGGAACACTAGTCCTGATCAAGAGCACCTTACCCTGCTCATCGAGAGGCAGGACAGGAACAGGGAACCGTTTTTAAGCTAGATTGTCCCTGCTCACAAGTATGACCACCATGTGCCCTTACAAATACATAGTCATCTCCAAGTAACATTTTTTCATCAAAAACAAGTAAATCAACCCCCAAACCTTCTTTTAGGTAAAGGAGGTAAGACCGGCTAGCTGCTACACAGACATTCTGACTCACATACACTCTGATCTCATTTCTGTGTAGTCTTAACAGGGGACAGTAATGTATGATTGAGACACTGCTATATTTAGGAATGACAAGATGGGCATTATTAATAGCTTCATTGACATTAAGGCAATTACCCTTACCCTTATTACAGTTTGTAGAATTACACAGAAAATATTGGCTGAGGCCTTTTTTTCCCTAGAGCTACCCAAGGATACAGCATTTTATTTCATGCCAGATCCCGGCTTTGACATTAGATACTTAGCCATAGAATGATTCCAGTAAATCATTATAAATGCATTATAATAAAGATGTTATGAGCTATCAGATATTAACCCCCAACCCCTAAAGAGAGATAAATAGTCCAGTTGCATGATTCTCACTTTTGTTTCATAAGAAATAAGCTTTTGCAAAGAGCAACTGACTAATGAATTATAAAATGGTGTGTTGAGCTCAGATAATTAAACAATGCATTTTAGTGTCTACTGCAGGATGAACACTAAATCACACACAAATAAAAAGGAAAAAGCCTAAATCCCTAGCCCAACTTCTATTTTCAAATAACATTAAAGTTGGCCTACAGTCTAGAAATGCATCAACTCTTTTCTTATCTGATTAGAGGGGCTTATCAAGTATAAGATCAAGACACAAATAGGGCAACTAAACCAGGAGTCAGCACAAGAATTCTGGAGGTGCTAATTTCAGATAAGCCCACAAGGTTATTTTAATGGAGATTTTACGTGGTGATTACCTTTCTTCCCAAAATGTTTACTCGGGGCAAAAGTCCAGAAGAATCTGAAGTTTCCAAGTTCCCTTATGCTTTTATAGTTTATCTCTGACCTCAGAATAAAATATATTAATAGATGAGTGGCTTAAAAACTGGTATTGATGGTGGGCATACTGCTGAGAAGATAAATGGGAAATAGAGGGGTGAGGAGGTTGGTAGGGTTCTAACCATCATCCTCAGGTTCGGGGTGCCTGGCAGGGCTCCATCTAATGGTCAACCTTGGATTACCAGGAAGTTTTCACCTCCTGTGACCCCCATATGGGGCTGGTTTGCCATTGATTGTCATTTCCGGCATGTCCTGGAGTTGCCACAAGATTTTAAGCTGCGCTTAAGCACATTCTGAGTATGTGGGGGGTTTTTTTTTCCAGCCTCTCAAAGATGTGGTAACTGCCCTGAGGCAGTCTTCTGTTTCTTGGTCAAACAGCACAGCACTAATGACCATGTGGACAACATTAGAGGTGGCCTTGGACTCTGCATGGGCAGTGAACACCTGGGCTGGTGAGCAGGACCTCCCCGGAGCACCTGGTACATCATGTTCCACTCAGCCAGTCCTCTCCTGTGCTCCAGTCAAGCCAGAACACACAGCCATGTGCCCCCTCCACCTCTCCACACCCATCTTTCTAAGGATTCTTTTCTTCACATGAAGATACTAATAATGCCTAACCACAGTTTTGTGTGAGCATTAAATGAAAGTGGTTATATATTTAGTAGATCTATCCATGCAAAGTACCTAGTACAGAGTAAGCCCCAAATTTTAAATGTTATCTATGTTTATTTTACTTATTTTATATTTTTCCTCTCCTGGTTCTTCTCTCTTTATTCTACCCTTACATCTTCCAATTCTCTCTCTCTCTCTCTCTCTAGCTCTAGCTCACATACATACACACATACACACCTGCAAATCTCTGAAGGAAGGGAGAGGCTCTTACCTATGCACTCAATACCTTAAAGTGTCTAGCACAGTGTTTGGCTTAAGGCATACACTGTGAACATGTTAGTTACCCTGCACTATATTAATAGTAACAGCTACTAGAAACAGTTAACATTTTCTGACCACTTAGTATGAGCCAGGCATTGTGCTGAGTATCACCGCCTCACTTAATTCTTACAACAATTTTGTGAGGCAAGTATGATTTTCTTCGTTATTTTATGGGAAACCAAAGTTTAAAGACATTATATAATTTGCTCAAGGTCACACATGCTCATAAGTGGGCAGCCAAGATGCAAACCCAGAACCCCTCCAGATTCGGAGTCTCAGCTCTTAACTGCTGCTGCATTGAGTTGATTTTGTTAGCTTTCTGCTCTTTTAGACTGGGCCCCATCAAGAAATTAGCACATCCCCACTCTTGAATGAATGACCCTTAGGACCTTGAGCTTTAGCAATCCAGGAAGTCCGGAAGTATATGTGAGCTCTAGTTTATAGCTGCCCAAAAGTCACTTGTCTGAAAACTCCCAGGTCATTACATAAAACCATCCAAAAGGCTTTACAATTGCGCACCCCATAAACTTAATTTCACTTTGAAAGAATGTGTCTGAGGGAGGTGATTCACTCGGTTATGTATTCAGGTTGGTGGCCACAATAGATGGAGCTGTCCTATCATCCTTGACACCCTGGCTTACTGGTAGCTCTATCACACTGTCACAGACAGAGGATAGCCTCCCCATCTTGGCTCAGAACAGTTATGCTTCCTAATGGCCCGAGCCTCACAAACCCTACACCTCCCTTAATTAAAGAAGTAAATTAAGAGGACGATTTCAACCTTAGGGATGAGTTATCTTAGTAATTTAAGATTGGCACTTTATGGGATAAAAGGTCACATGGGTTTATAAAAAATGCTGCCTTTATGTACAAAGATCTGTGTAAAAGCTTGCCTGAGGTGGTGAGGGGTTTGTGTAGCCAGAGAGGTTTACTTCTAAAACAGCCACTGGAGGGACTAGGAGTGAGGTCTGTTGCTGCAGAATAGAGGTCTGCTCTCTGTTCTACATTTGTCCTTCAGGCATAGCAGCTAAATATTTGGGATCTTCCATAGTGTTCATTTCAAACATGCCAATGCTGAGTGCTGGGGTGGACACTACCGATGTCACAAAGAATCAGGCACCCTCTCTTCTCAGGCATATGGAGGCTGGAGTGCTTGGCTTCTTGGCAGTTGTAGGCCGTATGATTTGTGTGTTGTTGTGAGAAGAGGTATTGTGTGTCACTTCCAGACCAAATCATTTGATTGTCAGAGGAAGACTCCACAGCTCATTTCTTCCCTGCAGAAGTGAGCTTGGACGCGTTGTGCTGAGATGATAGAGGGTCCTATGTCCTGAATGACTTGGTGGAGCCCAGTCCTCCACAGGTCCATGTTGGGCATGTAGCTTTGGCAAGAAATTAACTTTTCTTGGAGTAAACCATTGACATTTGGAGGTTGTTTCTTACTATAGCAAAACCTAGTCAATTCTGACTAATCCAGAAGCTGACTTTTTGTACAGAAAATATAGTCCTCCTCTCCAAGTATAAAAACATATTTTTTCCCAATAGTCTTATTCACTTATTCTGTGATTTACACATTTTTTTCACCATTTTGGTATATTTTCAGATGCCTGAAATTGCCAAATGACCTTGAATTGGGCAGAGTAATGGTTTGTCCTTCATCCACTGATAAATATTTGTAACATGAAATAAATAGGGAAAACAAAGGGAAATAACATTGGTCTTTTGAAAATAACATAGCATAGTGTAATAATTAAAAAGAAGGGAAGGGGAGGCCAGGATGGCTCAGCAAGTTAAGTGCTTGCTTTATAGCCCTGGGGACCGAGGATCAAATCCCAGCCCCAGCCCGTGCAGACCCATATGCTGAAATGAGGTGTGTTTCCCATGCAGGAGGCCCCCAGTTTGGTTCTTGACTGTGATTCAGCCCATGGCTCATGGGAACATGCTTCCCATGCAGGAGGCCCCCAGCCCGGTCCCCACCCTGTGCGGCCCCTCCCACCTGTGCAGAACAAAACCACGTTGAAAACTGATGACGTACAACTATGGAAACTGCTCTGGGCCCTCCCCCTTCTCTCTATCTCCCTGTCTCTGTCTCTGTCTCTATCTCTGTCAAAAAGAATAAAATTTAAAAAAACTTAGAAAATAAAAAGGGAAAATATAGAGAAAAATAAAAGAGAACAAAAAAGATAAATAATGAAAAATAAATAAAGATAGAACAGACAAAAGAAGGAAAGTAGAGGAAAAACAAAACACAAAAGATGGACAATTTCAAGTTGGCTATAGCCAATTAATTGCTTGAAGTTGGGTTCCACTCCCGCAGGCATCTCTCAGGGATATTCTTTTTACCATCAGCATCTAGTATCTGCTCCTGGCCTGCCTGTGTGTTCAAGAAGTGTTGGTTGAAATGGTAAATAAATGAATAAATCTTCATTTTATAAGCTGGGGGGCATATATTACTTAAACTAGTCTATGACTGTGAATAGGCATTCCATCATACATTGAAAGGCAGGACAAAAAGTGAGAGGGGAAATAAAAATAATTGAGTTTGAATAGTTATTCATAACCTTGAAACCTGAGTCCTTGAAAAGAGCAGCTTTGAGGTCAGTGCCATTATTCTGTCTGAGACACTGGACATTACTGATGACTCGGTGCTTGCTGCTGAAGCTAGTGTGGGGGCCGTCTTCTTTCAGGGAAACTTGGTAGAAATGTCCTTATGTTGTTTGCCTCTGGCTGGGATGAACTGAGGATACAGTCATCACTGAGGTATCTATGGTCTTGATGTTATGGGAGGCAAAAATATGGACAATGAATACAATTTGCTGAAACATTATTTTTAAAAACCTTCATATAGGGCAAGGAATACTACTATGTCAAAAGATTAAGAAGAAAAAGGAGCTCTGAGTCCTACTACTGATGCCAAGTGGGCGCCTCCAGTAGAATATTCATCAGGCTGTGGGGTAATTCACTTTCCTGAAATGTACAAAAGGACTGTGGTAAGACTGCTCCCCGTTCAAGATGCTTGTGGGTATAGTCAATAGAAACCAGTTCTAAAGAGACAGAAGGACGTTAGTCTTTCCTCTAGAGGGAAATGTACATCCAGAGTGTGTGTGTGTGTGTGTGTGTGTGTGTGTGTGTGTGTACATACTTATGCATACTCTGGCAAAGTTCAGCTGTCTAGGACTTGAGATGAGAATGGAAAGCACCAAGTAAGCAGAACATTGCTGCATGACAGGCTGAAAGAGGATGACTGTAGCCAGGAGTGGGCGGTACTGCACAGTAGGAGGGTATCCTTGTGCATCACATGGAAACACAGCAAAAGTGTTGTTCTGCCCTGACTGTGACTTTAAAGACAAGGCGGGTCTCTTGGGATGAACTTCTCTTGGGGATGAATACTCTCTCTTCATCCAAATTCAAACCCATCAACGTCCACCTGTCATTTCAAGATATATTCCTCTCATTTCTTATCAAATGGACAAGCAGTCTTCTCATTTCCTTGGCTCAAAACTGTGAGCTTCTCCTCCTCACTTTTCCCTTCACTCAGTCTCTTCCCCTTCAAATATTTCTTGGATTCACTCCCTTCTTCTCCCTGTCTGAGTATATATCTACCTAATTTGAGATCATTGCCTTCCTATAGGAAATATAAGACTAACACACAAATAAAGAAGTACTATCTCATAATCCAAATAAGAATGATGAATGTTATAGTAACAATAATCCTAAGTGCTAGATTTCCCAGACAGCTCAGATTTCATGTAATTTTATTACTTTCAATAAAGGCAATTTGTTAAATGCATATGTTAAAAGATACATTTTTAAAAATATTACTTTTTTTTTTCTAGCATTTCTTCCCTGCCCGCCACCCCCTCCACACCTTGTTCTTCCCCCATTCAAACAGCTGGACATATCTCTGGTCTATAACTCAAAGAAAGGATGAGAGATCATTAAACAAAAGAAGAATTCTTTTCCTGAATTGCCTATTTCAAAAGCATAACCCCTTGGGGAAAATAAAGATGTTATTATTAGGATAGAGGCAAAAGAGTTGGGAGCAAATACGAATCCAAGCTAGGCTTCACCTCTTACAAAGTAAAAGACCCCCATGATTGATGAAGGGAGTAGAACTGAAGCAATGGGAACAGAGGTGTTGGAGGACTTCATTCATAAAAATAAAGGACCTGAGTTCTATTAGCTGGCATTAAGTGATAAGATAGCCAAACCCCTAAAGATATTTATAGGAGTAAAGGTGGAAGGAATAAAGACTGGAAAATTAGCATAGTTACTTTGGAGGTTAATTGGGCAACATTTGGTATAATTGAAACTCTAGACAGACTTTTATGTACATATTTAAAGAGACTTGAACAAAATTGTTAATGCAGCATGAATTCTAATGTTAAAAAAATAAAAACTTCCAGCAACCTAAATGTTCATTCATAGAAGAGGTAATGTGAAATTGTGTCAACCATGGACTATTGTATAGAAATTAAAAGAAAAGGTTAAAACAATAGGAAGAAATTAGGGGGAAATTTTGACCACAGAATCCAACTGTCTAAAAATCCTTAAGCTTTAAAATATAAGTGCCTCATTTTACAGATGAGAAGGAATGCAGGCCTGAAGTTAAATAATTTCTTTAAAACAGGCTATTATACAGACTTTCAAACTGGTCTTTTGTCCATGTTGTCATCTGATAGCCCAATCTACCTGCTACAGTTCTCAGTCTATTCCAGGAAGCAGCAAATTGTCTCCTCTGACCTTTCCAGTATTCCAGCACAGAAGGTCAGGAAGAAAAAAAGCAAAGGGGAAAGGAGAGAAGAAAGAAGTTGTTGCCCTTGCTCTTGAGATCACAGTCTATATGAAAAGCAGAATCAAAATAGAAAACCATACAAGCCCCCAAAGTAACATAGTTTTCAAATTTCCCACACTCACAGCTCAGGGGTCTCCTGGACCTCTCTAGAATGCCATTTTACTATTAGCAAAACAAGGGGGGTTTGACTAGAAGGAATTATATTGATCTCTTAAGTTTAAAATATTATACTTATAATAAATCTACCTTTTAGCTGTAGTATCTAAGCTGTCTGAATTTTACTGTTGAAATCTATGTCCATCAAATAATTTGTCATCCACTTTTCCCAAACCTTTTGTCTGTATCCTAAAATTTCTGCTGGTTGGTCAAACCTAGAGACTAGATCTGACTGTTGCTTCTTTTCCAATATAATGTTTAATTTTCAACACTCCTATGAACTTGTGGGAAGTATCTTCTACCTCAGATTTCACTGTAGGCACTAAATTCAAAAATCTCAAACTAAGTGGCACTCCAAGCTTTTTTGCACTAGTGGGAGCCCCATGTCAGTGAAATGGCCCTGGCTCCATCTCTGCAAAAAGCCGGAGGTGGGAATGAAGGTCGCCACAGCTAGCCCTGGCCTGAGAATGGTCTGGTGGGCTGCACGGCAGTGGGAGTCAGGAACTCCGTGCTAAGTACTAAGCGAGTGACTGACTTGGGCCATGGCATCGGAGGAAACTGTTCCACCTTTCGGCTTTTTTTGCAAAGGAAGAAAAAGTTATAAAGAGAAAATGGTCTCTGAAAAGTACATTGTGCTCTAGAGGCCAAAGGTTACAGTCATTAAAGAAGCACAGGGAGCCTTGGCTTTCTCATCCATGACTGTATCATTCCAGGTGTCCCCACCTACACGCTCGTTGCAGAATTTCAGACAGTCACAGCCTGGCCATCAGAAATATAGCGACTTTCACACAAATGACTCAAATACACTTTTCACTTTAAAAGTAACATACTTTTTGTAATTATTAATGGTTTATTCGTGTGACCGCCCATGAGTGAAGGGCATTTCCCTCTTCCACATCTTTAATGGAAGTAATTAATGAGGTGTTAGAAATTAACAACAATTAACAGTGCATAGGAACAAGGGCAGAAGGTCAGAGACTCCGAAGAAATAGGATGTTTCGCTTCTCGGGAGGAATCTCGTCATTTCAAGGAGGGAGACACCAAGAGCATTTTTCCTCTTAAATATCTTTTTGCTGTACTAATTTTTCAAATGGGGATAAATACAGACAATGGTTCTGGTTGTCTTATAAATTTATCTGAACAGAACAGATTTCTCTGACGGATTGGGAGATTCCAAGCCTTGGAATGCATCTCTCAGGCACAAATGTAACTGCTGCTCTAGAACATGGGCCCAAACCCCAATATTTCTTAAGATCAAGCATGTGAATGGAAGGAAGTAAACTACCTGGCACATTTTATTTAGTCTATTAGTTTTGCTAAAAAAAAAAAAAATAGTGCAACATGGTACATTTTAGCTTAGTATGCATAACCATTGCCTGATGTACAGAGTAGACTTATAATTTAGCAATCATGTGATCATTTTAGGTTGTATTGGGTTGTAGTGGATTTCTAGAAATAACTCACTCTGAGTAATATATAAACATATCTCAATCACATAAATTATATGTGAATATGTGCATGGTTTGTTTGTGTATTTGTGTGTGTATGTGTTTAACTATAAGATTTCTGCAAGTGTTATTGCTATATACAGGTAAATTAATACATCAATTGCCTTAACTGTATCTTCCTGATAGATAAGGCAGAAAAATATTACTACTGAACTGTTGGTTCTTTCAGCTTCACTTTATGCATTTTTGCCCATTTTTTAAAACACAAAAAGAAGTGCTTAAGCCGAAGTGTCATGTATATCCAATGTTGAAAATAAAATCAGAGAGAGTGAGTCAAGTTCAAATATACAAATTGATGATCTCCTCAAGGATGTCTTACTAGATAATGGGCATGAGATATATATGAGGGCTGATCAGAAAAAAATCCAGCCTCTGTAGATATAACGAGAACAGTCACATGGCTGGATATTTTCGTGACAGCCCTCGTATATTCTGCCTCCACACAGAAAGTAATTACAATTATAATTACATTACCTGCAATTATCAACACAATCCATTATATTCCTGCAGTGCTTTAGAGCTAACAAAGTGCATTCACATTCATTAATTATTTAACCTCATCAGGACCCTGTGAGGCAGGCATAGCAGGAAAGCCAAGTCCAACACCAAGCCCAGGCCTCTTGCCTCCAGGTGGCCACGTTCTTCTTTCTCTCTCAGGATCATCTCCTTGAACCAAGTTTATGCTGAAAGTGAGACAAAAACCCAGTTTCTAGAGGCAATGATGTTTCTGTCTCCTTGGTCAAGCAACTTCCAAACCAGCACCAGTAGTGTTTAGAGGAGGAATGGGCCAGAATTCGTGGTCATGAGTACCAGTCACAGTGACCTCCAGATTCTAGTTTGGCCCAGGTACCTTGAGCCTCAGTCCGTGTTTTCATGGATAAGAGTCATTCTGTTGCTTTGATAAAATAAATAAGGACTGACAGAATTCAGGTACTTGGAAAGGGGTTAGCAGGTAAAAACAATGGGAGCAAAGGCCTGATCCAGAACATAATCTGGAAACATCCAGAACCTCCAGATAGCTAGCACATAAGATGGCTGAAGAGTTGTTGGCAGTCAATTTGCAAATAATAACAACAAAATAATAACAGTTAACATTTATTGAGCCCTTATTACATGTCACGTAGATTTCTAGATGCTTTATTTACAAGAATTCGCTTATTCTATTACTACAACAATCCTATTAAGTAGAAAGTAGAAAGTGTTATTAGATGATCCCCATTTAAATATGAGGAAATGGAGACTTGGAGAGAGTACCTAAACTTGCTGTCCTTCAACTTGGGTTTGCAGATTTATAGCAATGAGGATCTCGGTTTAGTTTTGAGCTTTAACAGTATCAAGATCACAGTTTGACCTTAGGGCTTCTGGGGAGCCATACAGGGATGGCTGACATGCAAACCCATAGCTGGCAAAGAAACTGCTTTGATGGTCGTAATCCAGGAGTGAAAGTGAAGAATCAAATTGGGTCAACGGGAATGGAGAGAGATTCCAGATAATGCAGTGTCCACGGTGCAGGACTTGACAAGGGATGAGATGGAAGGGGCAGAGAAGAGACTGAGTCAAGCACTGTTCTGGGAACTCAGACTGAGGGGAAACTGGAGATATCAACCAAAGGAGAGAATGGCTATCCTAACAAACACATCACCCTCTCTTTCCTATTGGGATTTATGTATCAAATACCTGCGCACCTAAGAGTTTTACGTAGATCAGTTCACTTAATTTTTACAAGTCTTAAGTGGTAGACACGTTATTCTCCCCATTTCACAGATGAGCTTCCCTGTGAAATAGCACTACCGTCTTCTCAGTGATTGAGATAATGTGTTCCTTGAAAGAATTCAAATAAATGTCTTCCAAACTTGGAAACAAACAGAACATAGCCAAGTAAAGCAGCAGGTTAATTAATCCAGAATCGCCTGGGGAGCTTTGCAATTGCTCCTGCACTGTGGCTGAGATCAGGATTTGACTGGTCTGGGAGAGGCCAGTGCAGCATGTGCTGTTTTTTTCTTTACAGCTCTCCCAAGGGTTTAATGTGCAAGCAGCCCTGAAGACTGCTGAAGTAACCGGTTGACATACATTTATGGTACTGCTTACCGACTGGGCGGCAGGTGTTGGGCTGCACACCGTGGTAGATTCCAAGTGTGAGCTACATGCTGTACTCCAGCCCCTAGCATTGATATTTCCCAGGGTCTACATTAGACTAAGGAAGGAGATAGCAACCACACTGGGGAGCAGAGCAGAGTGGTGAATTCAGCAAATGACCCAGAATTAATCCTTGGAGCCAGCCTGCCAGGAGAATCAAGGGCAATGTTTATATTAAATAAGCAGATAAGAAAACCATCAGAGGTTGTTGTGTAAAGTTACGATTCCCCTTAGGAGGTCAGCTGGCGTAGACCAATTTGTCATCTTCTGCCTCCCTTCTCTGCAAGAGGAGCTCTGAACAGTTTACACATCCAGGCCGGGTCAGGCCCTGGCGCCCACACCACTGGTGGCGGGGCACATCTTTTTCCTCGGCCAATGGGAAAAGAAGGAAAACATTTCAGCTGTGCTAAACCCTGGGGTCTTTATTTGAACTTCCCTGGACCAGGCAAGTTAGTGGTATTTATGACTTAAAAGAATTTCCATCTGTAAGGTTATCTTCTTGTTAAAAATCAGCCATCCCCTACCCCAAACAACCAAAGGCAATAAATCAAGGCTTAAGTAAGAAGCAAAGACTTACTTCTACAAACAGGAATCCCTGTGGTTGATAACCAACTATTTTTTTT
Organism: Craseonycteris thonglongyai; assembly: GCA_004027555.1. Taxonomy (NCBI): domain Eukaryota; kingdom Metazoa; phylum Chordata; class Mammalia; order Chiroptera; family Craseonycteridae; genus Craseonycteris; species Craseonycteris thonglongyai. The sequence goes on along the minus strand of PVKE010021286.1, from coordinate 8,383 downwards.
TTTTTTAGTATCAGGCATTGTAAGAGGTTAAGTGATTGGGGACCAGGGTGAACCCTTTTTAACTGGACACACAAAAGGCATGGAAATTAGATGTTGTCCAAGCTAACACAGAAAGAGCTGGGCTAACATTTCCCCATGAATTCCAGTGTCTAGTCAAGGCTTTTACACTCCCAAATGACACACACTGGTGCTTTTGTTATTCTTAACTGAGTCTGCCAATTTTTGACTGTCTTCTCCAATCCGGGTCCTACCTGGTTCCTTTCTCTTTCACAGAAACAATGATGTCAAAACAAGCAAGCCTCATTTCTGAATAATGAGCAAATGCACAGCTCTGTCATTGTTATCGGGAGGATGACAGCAGAGTTTGGTGGCAGCCAATTGGTACAATAAGCTACCGTACCACTATTGTATGAAAAAGTAAAAAAGATACTAGGGATGCCAGGATAGCTGAGCAGTTGAGTGCTTGCTCACAATCGCAAAGTCTGGAGTTCGATTCCCGGCACCAGCCTGTGCAACTCCATTTGCTGAACTGCAGCGCAACTGGTAACTGCTGGTGTGGCTCGGTTGTCGTCTCCCATGCGGGAGGCCCTGGGTTGGGTTCCTGCCCATGCAGCCCCATATCCAACTGTGTGGAATGAAAGGTACTGTCTGATGCCCACTGATGCCAAACTCTCCTTTTCTAAGAAGACTCTGTGTTCTATTTGTCTACACCTCTGCTCAAATACAGGATCAATGACAGGCCCAGACAATTGCTCCTTTACTTTAACACTGAGTGGCTCCCACTTCCCACCCACATTGTATCACCTGAGTTGAGGGTGTCATTTTCCCCACTGTTCAAGGTCGCCTTATTCATAGATAGAATAGGAGGAGCTCATGTATGTAGAAGGCCTTTTACTACCAAATATGTCTCCTGATCAAGTTGTCACATTCAAATGTTTTCTAAAGAATTTCTGAGTAATCTCCAGCAATTTTTTTCTTTTGGAAAAATCTGAGAGGGTTGCTCACTTCCTCAAAATGCCATTTAAAATGCATATAATCTTTGAAATTTGGGTTTTATATTTTGAGCCACTTTCTATTATGTATTCCCCATGAGACAAGTTTCCCAGTAATATAAAATAATAATAATACACACACACATACACACACAGTACAGAATTTATAAAACCCACAAATCATGGTCTTGAAAATCATTTATGCTCAATCCCACATGAGCAGATTGAAACTTAACCCCCCAGTATTAAGTCTTTCCTAGAAGTGCTGTTGGAGTCATGTGTGGTGTAGGGCAGGGTGAGAAGTCAGGAGAAGGGAAACGAGCTGTCATCGGCAAAAGTTTCTTCCAAAGGAAGCCAAGTATTCACTCAGGATTCCTTTCTTTCACAAAGGGAAGAGCACATTGCCTGGATCCTCCAAAGCTCAAAGGGAAATTGCTATGATTCTTTTCCCCTGACCAAATTTTCTCCCACTCCACCCCCAATTCTTGAGAAATTTAAAAAATACAAAAAAGTTAAACTCTCATATTCATACTTCCCAGAGTTAACAACTGCTAGCATCTGGTCATATTTTTTTCTCCTTTTTTTTTTTTTTTAAACAAATAATATGTTTCAGCTTCTAAACTTCATTCCCCTTCAACCAGTCCACTCTCCCACACTCAAGAAAAACTACCTTCATGAGTTTAGTGTGACCCTTCCAGTCCATCAAAATTATATATTCTATGCACTTATGTGCACCACAAGTAATATACAGTATTATTTTCTATGTGTATTTTTTATTTAAATAAACAACATCACTTTTTTTAAGATTTATTTTTATTTTTTGACAGAGAGAGACAGAGAGAGAGAGAGAGAAGGGGGAGGGCCCAGAGCAGTCTCTGTAGTTGTACATCATTAGTTTTTGACATGGTTTCACTCCATAGGTGGGTGCGGGGGCTGCACAGGGCAGGAACTGGGCCGGGGCCTCCTACATGAGCCCCAGCAAAAACTGAACTGGGAGCACACCCCCGTTCAGCATATTGGTCTCCCTGGGCTAGGGCCAGGACTCGATCCTTGGACCCTGGGGCTGCAAAGAGAGTACTGAACCCACTGAGCCATCCTGGCTTCCCTGACATCACTCTTTATAGTTCCTGCAACATGATTTTTTTTCTTAATTAGCATTAGGTTTTTGGCCATCTAACCATGTTGATGTATTTACATCTAATTAATTCTTTTCATTGCGTGGATATCACATTTCCAATCCACTATTAATGGATATTTAGGGTCTCACCAGTTTTTCACTATTTTCTACAACATGCTTGTACATGTCTCTGCACACACATCCAACAGTTTCATAGGGAAATACCAGGAGTGCCACAAAAATGCTTACACACTTTAAGAGATGTGATCTATGTATTACTTTTCAAAGTTGAAATTAATTACAGTAGCAACAGGTAGTATGATGTTCGCTCAAAAGATGGTGTTAATCAAATGAATGCAAGCATCACCTTGAAACAGGTAGGACAGTAAAAAAAAAAAAAAAAAAAATTGTGGAAGTGCAATTGTCCTTGGAGGAGCCCAAGACCACTTTGAAGTGGTATTTGAAATTTGAGAATGTTGTGGAAGTACAACTACAATACAATGAAGGTGTGAGGATGCACCAGAACCTCTAATACACCTAACAGTTGTATGCATTCATGATAAGTTTGAGACACATGGTAAACTGAAACGGCACGAGCAGCGATACAAGTGAACACTTTGGTCAACGTTGCTCAAGCAGTAGTGCACCATAAAGTGTCTGGATGCCGATGGGAACCACTTTGAGCACCACTTGCAATTGCAAAAGTCAAATGTGACTGTCATTCATCTTTTGTTATTGGTATATAGAGAGTATTACTATTTCAATACAGTTTTTCCTTTCTTAAAATGTGTGTGCATTTTGGGGCACCTCCTATATACTCAGCAGTGGACTGTACGGGCCGAGGGTCTGCACAACTTTACTTGCACTTAGGGGCTGCTATGTGACTGAAAGTGACTACTCATCTACACTCCCACCAGCAGAAGGTGATGGGGCCTTTCCCCTACATGCCGACCGATATGTGATACTATGGGACATTTCATTGTTTTTCCAATTGAGTGATTTTAAAAAATGGCTAAGTATTGGTTTTATTTCTCATTTCCATGATAATTATTAAGTTTAATTATTTGTCACAGGTTTATTGGCAGTTACAGTTTTCTCTCATAGCTTTTCCTCTCCCCCCTTCCCCCACCCCCATTCAGTTTGCTTCCTTGGAAATGTTCTGGTGTACTCTTCCAAAGACTTTTATGCATATACAAAAAATAGCTCATAATTTCCTCTACAATTACTTTTTATGAATTCATAAGATAGCATATTATACATTCCATCTGCAGCTTGTTTTTTTCATTTAAAGGTATCTTAAAGATCATTCTATCTCCGTTTATATTTCTTTTCTTTCTGGTTCACTTTATTTCATTTTATTTACCGGTATTTATTTTTGGCTGCAGTCTTCTTTTGTATTGATGGACCAGAGTTCATTTAACAAGTTTTCTACTGGTTGACATTTAGGTTGCTTCCAATTTTTTATTATGAAAAATTGCATATCAGTGACTGCTCTGCTACATATATTACTTCATACATGCACTATACCTGTAGGAGAAATTGTCAGAAGCAGAAATACTAGTTAAAGCTAAGTGCTTTTTTAATTTTAATAGGTGTTATGAGATTATCATCTGTAGAGACTGTACTGGTTTACACTTCCACCAGAAATGTATGTGTCACTTTTTTTTTAAAGATTAATATTATAATAACATAACAATTATTGAGTGTTTATTATAGGCTGGGCATAGTTCTAAATCCATTGTTTGCATATTTTTTATAGCATTTTTAATTGTTAAATTTATTGGGGTGACATTTGTTGGTAAAAATTACATAGGTTAAAGTTGTACAATTCTACATTACATCATCTATGTATTGCATTATGGGGCATCAAATATATGGTGACAGAAAGAGAACTGACTCTGGGTGGTGAGCACATCATGTTTGTATTTTTAAGAAATCATTATGGAAAATGGGAATAAAAAAAAGAATATAATAAACTTCCATATGCACTCACCCAGTTTCAATAAGTAAGAACATATGGCAAATCTCCTTTCATCTAGACACCCACCTCCACTACACACATGCAGGATTATTTTAAAGCAAATGCCAGGCATTGTGTCATTTTATTGATAAATATTTCAGTAGCATCTCTAAGAGGTAGGAATTCTTTTAAGTAACCACTGTGTCATTATCATGCCATAAACATTAACCATCATTTTTATGACCACTTTAGAACTAGTCAGTATACAAATTATCCCAACTGACCCACAAACTTTTCTTAGAGTGGGGTTTATTTTTTAACTCAAAAATCCAAAGAAGTTCCACACATTTCATTTGGTTGCTCTGTTATCTAGGGATGAAATCTCTTTTCATCCCTAAAAGCTCTCCTCCTAGCCTGTTGTTTTCTCACCATTTAGTTTTTTAAAAATCATGTAATGTCCAGCATGGTAACTCCAGTTAATAATACTGTATTGCATATTTGGAAGTTGCCAAGAGAACAGATATTAAAAGTTCTCATCCCAAGAAAAAAATATTGTAACCTAACTATGTGTGTTGATGGATGTTAACTAGACTTTTTTCACAATACTATATACATACATTGAATCATTATGTTGTACACCTGAAACTAATATAATGTTATATGTCAGTTATATCTCAGTAAAACAGAGTATCACTTGTTCTGTTCAATTGTATTTTAACTTTGTTTATAATGGGTTTCATTTTTTGTTTGTTTGTTGCTATATAAAAGTTAAATTTTGCTATCATCAAATTTAAGTACCTTTTCTTTTATAGTGCGTGTTCTTTGTATCTTGTTAAAAAAACAAAAAAAAAAAACACAAAAAAACCTTCCCTACTCCAAGGATATATATTTTTTCCAGATAGGTTTAGAGTTATTTAAGCCTTTAATCCATTGGGACTTTATACTTGTGTACAGTATAAAGTAGCAATTTCACTTCATTTCTTTCCATGGGGTAGGCCCATTCCCTCTCCTTTATTCCTTGATTTGCAATGTTATCTGTGACACAAACTAAATTTTAGCATATGCATGGCTCAGGCTCTGTCTCCTGTCTGATTGACTTACTTACCCTATCCTACTCCAACACTACACTGTTTTAATGACTATAGCTCTCTATATATGTCAGGCCATTGTTAGGACAAATTTGTTTTCACATATTTTGATATGCAGTAAAGTCAGGCTAATGAGCCTTCATATGTTCAGCAATGATGGACCTCGGTTTAGGAAGAAAATGACACTTACAGGCTGTCAGAACAGAGGTGGGAATCCATGTTGTACTAATAAATAACATTGGAAAGGTTTCATGTAATCCTTCTACAAGTACAGTACTTTCACAATGTCTTCCCAGATCATAAAGGATTTTTACCCTTTCCTCATCCTTCTTCTTCTCCTCTATACTTGTGTGTAGACAGAGAAAGCTCACGAATCCAGGAAGTAGGTGAGGGTAAACATGCAAATCTTTGGTTTGCAGATTAGAATAAGAGGCCCCAGAAGTGGGAGAAGGTCAAAAACCACAAGTTGTAGGACTCTTGTTATTTGCTGCCCTGCCAAATACTAAATTTAGTAGATTTTAATGCTTCAACGAGCCAATAGTTGACTGGTCATGATGAATTCATCAGACACATACTGCTTGGCCAGTCTCAAAAGTGTGGGAGTGATAGCAGCAGTAAATGTACTGATCAGCTCTCAGATGAAAAACGAGTGTTCTTCCTACACGGAAAGAACATGTAGAGCCCCAGAAACAGCCCTGTCTCATTTCCTTGAGGCTGGTCGAGGGAACGACTTCTACCCTGCTTAGGCGTGAATGCCATTCCACAAAAGCAAACACTGCTTTCTTTTACTCCAAGGCTTCAAAGACCTTTGGACATCTTCCTTAAGGCAAAAGCACGTATATGTCTGGAATCAAAGAAAATACACTTGATAAAAATTAACTCAGGGTAGAGCAAACTATTTCAGATGTGGTTTTCCACTCATATGTGCTCTGCAGAGAAAAAGACCTACTTTAGTTTCAAGTCTCTGATTTGATGCAGCCCAAAAAATAGTAGGCAGTCACATCCAAGATGGGTAAAGGGGATGCTGTCTCTTTGGAAACTTAAAAAGAAAAGTTAAGAAAAAAATCAACTAATGTTTTATTTTTTAAGTGGTATACAGCAAAGAGTGATTCTTCCAGTGATCAGTACCATAGAGAAATGATTCGCTCCTTTGACAGAATAAAACCAATAAATAAGACTCATCCATTCACCCAAAAAATATTTACAGCTTTTTACTAATACTGAGGAATCCACAATGGATAAGACATACAAGTGTCATCTTTCATGGATTTCTATGGTAAGGCTGAAAAGGAAAACAACAAGTGAAAAATAAATGGCAATCTGTATGACTGGTGGAAAGGAAACAGACAATAGGTCAAGGGAAGAGTCCAAATACAGAAACCTATATTATGTAAGGTGGTCAGAGAAGACTTATTTGAGGAGCCACACTTAAATTGAAACATGAGGGAGGCAAAGCAACTGGCTAAGCATGGAGCAGGGGGCAGGAAATTTCTGGAAGGTGAATAGGCCCTGAAATGAGCAGAACCTTGACAGGTGAAGGAGGTGAAAGGAAAATAGTAGGGTGGCACTTGGGAAACGAACAGAGCGCGCTGAGGAAGGAGGTAGTGGTTGGAGATAGGCCCTAGCCAAGTTACGCAAGGCCATGTAGGTCACGGTAATTCATTCACGTTTTTTCCTGAAAACAACAGATATCCTTGGCAGTGCTTTAGCAGGAGAGGGTCATGATCTGATTTACATTTTACAAAAATCTATTTGTAATCTAGGATGGATGAGAAGGTGGATGTTCAAAGTGAAAAAAGATGGTGGCCTGGACAAGGGTGAGAAAATGAAGAGGCAGAAAAATGAATGGATTCAATATGGAAGTGGGCTTGACTTGTCTTGTTGGCAGACTGTATTGAGAGGGTGAGGGAGAAAAAGGGTGAAATTCAAGATGAGTTAGCTTCTTCCCTTGAGCAGCTGGGTAGATGAAAGGGCCTTTTACCAAGATAGGAAAGACTGGGTGAGGGAGGGCATAAATTGGGAGTGGAAATTGAGTGTTCCATTTGGATAAAAGTTTAATTTGCAGGTATATGGTTCTGAAATTCAGAGGAAAAATGTGGGCTAGGAATAAAAATTTGGGAGTTGTCACCATGTAAAAGATACTGAATATGAAGAGGCATCTAAGGAGATTATCTAAGGAGAGAGTTTGGAGAGGAACAAGATGAGGAACCAGAATCAAAGCCTGAGAAGCATAACATTTGAGCTAAGGACCAAAATGAGGATCTCTCACAATGGCCCTTAAAGGAAGAGAAAGAACAGCTACATGTCCTTACAGAAATCCAAACAGAGCCATTCAAGAAGGATGAAGGAGTTGGCTTTGCTGAATGCTGCCAGGATCCTTGGAGAGAAGGACAGAAAGGACTGAGCCAGAACCCGCCTGAGATTCCAGCTCCTAGTCGCCAGTTTCTCGGAAGGCTCTGCTCCTCCTGCCAGTCTGTGCTCTACACATTCAGGGAAGGACTGCTCAGGAGGACATGCCAGCCACCCCACCCCCATTCCATCTGGGGGTTACTCGCTTTGAAACCAACTCTGAGAGAGACCATCCTGGGCCATCAGGAACTCAGGATGTCCTCCATGCATCACTGTACCAGACTTCCTGGCTCTGGTGTTACACACTAGTTCAAGATCGTTCCTTGAAATACTGCTCAAAACTGGCAGCATGTGCATCAGGATAACTGTGTCATACTCTGTTAAAATTTTAGATGTTCGTGCACTCTGACCTGGCAATTTTTACTTCTATGTATGGCATGAGAGCTAAGATAAATGTTCAAGAACATCCCAATTTGCAGTATTGTTTGTAATAGTAAAATATCAGAACAACTTAAATGATGATCTCCTAGGGAAGTGGTAAATATTCAAATATGACATATCAATACAATAGAATGATATGTAGACCTGAGGGGAAAATATAGTCTTTCCAGATGTGCTGACATGAAAAGGCAACCATGGTGTGTTGTGTGGCTGCCAGCGTGGACGTGCCTCTCCTTGTCTTCTAACAGAACCACACTCTCTTCTGTTCTCCACTAAGGTGACCAACTTTTTTCCAGTGAAAAGGAGGACAGCTGATTCTGGGTGGTGAGCACATAATGCGAAACATAGGTGATGTGATGTGGACTTGTACATCTGGAAACTATCTAATTGTTACCAATCAATGTCACCCCAATAAATTTAACAACAACAAAAAAAT